>JAEIIJ010002968.1:0-14884 GCA_018904815.1 Drosophila ogumai
TTTTTTTTTCAGCGAGCTGCTGCTCAAACCGTTAGATCTCGTGCCCATCGCTGCTCTAGACTTAACTAAATAATCCCATAAAAGAGATATAGGAATAGCTACTTTCGGTAATGTCATGGCATACTATTTACTATGACTTTTAACTTTTCTGCTTTTCTCAAGCCTGAGAACCAACTTGCTACGTTTCGTGTGTACTTATATATTAGGTTAAACTCTCTTCACGAAAAGTAAGCCTTATGCTCTAGTGGCTATTCCATTGGTTTTTCTACTAGTTTCGTTTCGTCGCTACAAAAGAAGCAAGAACTTTCAATTATAAAGACTTGAGTTTAAAGTCGACTCAGATGGAGAATTGAGGAACGTTTATAGCCGGGCAAGACTTTGGATCGGGACACTGTGTTCCCCAGTTAGCAGCATGCTTTACAAGTCCTTATTGTAAGAAGTTGGGCTAGATAAATACACTTTATACATATATATATATAGTGAATGTCCCTAAATACAATCACTCTGCTCTGGTTTTTTCAATTCGCAGTACGATTTTTAGTTTAGAAAGTAACTCTCAACCAGTCGAGAGTTTAGCAAATTTTGTAGTAATTATAGGATGCGTAACGCTCCAAACTCCTTTGGAATTTTGTTTGAAAGAGATGGAGAGTTAATTCAAAATGTATGGGCGTTACTCATCTTATTATTACACTCTCTCTTTAGTTTTAGGGATTTTCTTAACCTGCTTTGATCTGAGTTTCCTGGGTTCCCAGCTTAGTATTTTTGGTTTATAAGTTCTCTGTGTGAGTGGTTTTAGTTAACTTGTGTGGACAGTACATAACTATGTTATGCTTACATAGTGGTAAATACATATCGAACTACATACGGGCCATATACATACATAAGTATGTATATGCACCCCCTTAATTTCATCAGGTCGCCTTAAGTTGTCTGTTCTAGGTTTCTATATAACACGAGTAGCCTTCGGTTTGATCTCTTCTTGTCGAACTGAAATTTGGTTTCGGTTTTGGTATCACAAAATCGGTTTTTATGTTTACACAATATCCATATTTTCTACATATAATTGTAACATTAACTTTGTGAAAGTAATTTCCTCGAATTTCATTTTCAATCTCAATAACAATATACATATGTATGTAAGTAGAAGGTATATATATATGTATATATATATATATATAATGATTTCAATTTTTTTGGTTTACTTTTTAACCTTTTTCTGGGTAGCGAAAGACTCTATCACAATTATGGAGATTTTAGGTTTCTGAGGGGGCCAAAGTAGTTAGAGGTTGTAATCATTTTCATGACGGTTTTCTTTTCTTTTCAAAAACATTTTTAGTCAATTTTACACGCACACATAAGTAAATAGATTTTTGCTTTTGTAGATTTTTAAGTTTGATTCACGGAAGCCGTTATTTTTAACAAGTTTTTCAAGAAATGCATTGAATTTTCCTTTTGATTCAGCCGCTTTTCCTTGTCCTACGATTTTAGTTTAGTTTTCTTGGTGTCTTGTTTCGGTTGCTTCATATTCCACGGGAGATCTTCGGTTGCATTATTAATTATTAGTTTGTCCTTCAATTTTGCTGTTGTTGTTGTTGTACCTTTGAACTTTGTTCGTTTGCATATGTTAAACGCTTTTATATATTGAATATATATTTTTTCTTGCATGTATGTATATATCTTTTACAATTGTTTTTAGTATCTGCTTTTAATGCTTTTTGTTTATATTTTTTTGTTTTCGTGTAGTGTTTTCTTTTTTTTATTTTTTATTTTGTCTGCTTTAAGTGGTTTGAAAAACCATTAAGCAACAGGAGGAAACAGTCTTTCTTTCCAGGTACCTAGTATGAAAAAGAAAAAAGAAGCCGTCATACAATAGCATAAGAAAATATTGCAAGTGATCGATCGATCATCTTCATCTATCCTTGATCTCTAAGTTCTTTGATCTTGCTATGTTAATTTCTTCAAGTTTTGCAAGGCTATCTTCAAGGACCTTTTTATAATAAGATGAGTAACGCCATACTGGTTTTAGGCCTATCTTCAGGCTCTCTAGAAATGTTATTCAAAAAAGCCAGAGAGAGAGCGAGAGAGAGAAAAACGGAAGAGCTCTCTTCTCAGGCATTCTAGATCTGTACGCTTTTATACGGACTTGCTTGATCTGGTTCTTCACTTTTAACTCTCATAATTTAAGTATGGGCGTTAGGCATCTTATTTTTACAAGGTTCTCGCTTTCAGACTGCTATATCTAATCGGATATGCGGTTACATCAGTCCTGAAGAGTACAGTTTTAATATATTATCTATATTTTGATGGTGTTAGTTATGGATACTCACCGCGTGACACATTTGACTTTGGTTAAATGTTGTACAATTGTTCTTTACTCTTTTGCAATTTGGTTTTCGACATACATACATACATAATATATGTTGTGTATATATTACATCATTGAATTCGCAATATATGTATATTTTTTTTGTTGTGATATATGCATATACACAGATGTGGCATATGGAGTCATCGGTGTTGTTGCTGTCCTTACACTCGTTTGCTAGTTGTTCAGATGTGTTGCTGCTCTATTGCGTAGGGAATGCAGGATATATTGCGATACACGATAACGATGTATACCTAGGGGACTCTATCGAAGTGTTCTTGGGGAGTTTTTATCGCTTTTCTGTATCGGATAGAGTGGCTCTCTCTAGTGGTGGCTCAGGTAAGTCTTGCGCTTCAGGTAACCACTGCGTATGGGTGATGATAGTCCCGTCTCGTTGCTGTTGTTATCGTCGATGGCACGTGTGTGTGTGCGTGATGTGTGTATGTGGGTGTGTTGTGTTGTGTTTATTTTTCAAGCAAATTTCATTTAGATTTTTTTGTTTTGGTTTTTTTTTTTTAAAGAGACAGAGTTAAGGTTGAGAGAAAGAAATAGAGAGAGAGTTGAATTTGGTTCTACTGTAGGTGGGAAGAATTAGTCGATTTTTCATAATTTTTTCGGTTTTTGCTGCACAACACCAATCAATCAATCAATGTGCCAATCAATAAAATGCTCAGCTAGGTATGCTAAGTACATAACAAAAATAGGTAACTTAAGGGAATGTGTTGGTATATTTATATGTAGGAAACACTATTACTAACACCAATGGTTTTTGTTTTCGGTTTCTAATTGTTTACAAGGTGCTTCCATTATTGTTGCAATTTATCACATTGCAATGCCTATTTGTTTAACTCGCAATTCAATTCAATTTTCATTCGTTGCTTGTTCATGCAGCCTGATTACAAGTCGGTGGGTGTTCGTGAGGTGTGATTGCAGATCGTGGGAGTATGCGCCAGCGTGTTGTGGTGGGTTTTCGGGTCATGAAAGCGTTGTTTTTAAGCGATTTTGGTTTTTGTGTTTCGTGTTATTAAAAAAAAAAAAATACAAGAAACAACAAAGAAAAGATACAAATCGTAATCGAAACATTATAAATCAAATACCATAGACTATATATATATATATGTATATTTCTAGGAAACTTTAAATGTGCTGCGGAAATAACATTATCATCATCTTATGCAGCTTTTTCATTTTTATTGTATTTTGGGTTTTTTGTTCGCAATCAAAATAATATCAGTACATACATACATCAAGGCGATACATAATCAAATTAATAATAATAATCGTAATAATAATAAGAATAATAATACTAATTATAATAGTAATAACTTATACATGATATGCATGTATGCAATGCGGCATTTGTTCTAGGCGAAACGTAGGGCAAACTACGATTTGTGGCGGGGACTAGGTTTTAAGTACAAATTTAGGACATTTCTAGGCAGCCGGCGTATCCTTTTCAATGGCATTCTCAATCAGCTGAGCCAGCAGGTTAAGATTGCTGCTGGTGGCACTGCCGGGACTATGAATGTTGCTGCCACCACCGCCGGAACTACTGATGTTGGCCAATTGCAGCTCGAAAGCATTGCTGCCCCGGGAATTGGCGAGGAGAAAGTGCATGAGATTAGTTCTGGCAGGAGATACGACTATTAGTCCCGAGCACCCGCAGGAGGCGTGCACACACACAACAACAATTAGTCGGAGATCACGCAACAGATACTACATATATGGACTCTGGACTCTTGATGGGTTTATGCTTAAAACCATGGAAATGAGTAGGATGTGTAATGCACAACCTTGAGAGCATACTAATCGTATGGCGTTATGCATCTTACTCATTTTATTCCTTGGCAATGCGTTATGGTAAGAGGCAAAACAAAGACTACTTAAATTTAATAACAAAAGAGACATAAACAAAAAGCGTACAACATGAAAGCGTTATATATATAATGCCATTAGCTATACATACATAAATTATAAATTACCTAAAACCTAGTAGTAACTTTTGCATAATATCTGGTCTTTGTAAAAGCTTTCTTAGCTAATATAATACTGCTTATGTTTCTTATTTTTATAAAGACACATTTTGGTATTTAAACTTAAAAATCCACCTATTTTTCGATGATATTTTCAAGATGATTATTTAATTTAATACTCTTGTTAAATCCATTGAATTAAGTAACTAAAAGCATTCTAGAAAATATTACCAAAATGTTTTGCGGTTTACTGATTTTTCCTAATTTTTTTTTAATCAAAATTTAAAGCCAAAACGATGATTTTTTACTAAGAAATCAAGTGATTTTGTTAAATAAAAAATAAAATAAAATTATAAATTAAAAAAAGGCTGACGTTAGGGGCTTTAGAATTAGTTTAAGAAGTTTTTTGTCAACTTTCAAACCTTTTTCAATGGATTTAAGAGCACTAAAGACTTCTGTGGATCCTCTGTGCATAAAACACAGCTTCCAAAATAATACATAAATAATATAGATTGCGGATTTAAGGGATTAATTCGAGAGACATTCCTTTGCTTTGGTTAAATCTTCTTTGTTAGTAAATTTATGAATTAAATTATAAATGAATCTTTGCTAATAAACACGAGTTACTTAGGCTGCTTACAGTTACGTTTTCGACAAGCTAGGGGCTTTAAATACACTGCACACAAAACACACAACAAACAAATTATACACTAAACATATACATATACATATACACATAGTGGGTGCACTCTGTACATGGTAAGTCCGCAAAGCATTTGCCTTCAGCCAAACCATCTTACCTTCTGCGTCGCGGATTTGCCGTCTGGCCGGGAAGATTGAAGCAACCCCGCGGGATGACCATTCGGGCATTGCCCTTAGCGGGACGGGAACCGCCCACGGCCTGCAGGCCGGACAGATGGGCGGCATAGCCATCGCTCAAAACGGTGGCATTCGCCTGCAGCTTCTTGCTCACCTGCAAGAGGGATTACAATGGATGACTATGTATACCAGGAATACCAGGAACCCTCCTCACCTTGCCCACGATAAAGATCTGATCGGTGCGCATGCCCACATTGGTGTAGACACTGATGTCCTTGCTGCTGCCATAGGCGGCTGTGATTGAGATTCCATGGTTCTGCACCAGATTATTGAGATAGGCCGTCTTGTGGCCGAGGGGATCCGTGGAGAGGCCGTCGGCGAACGAGATGAGACCGTGGGGAAAGTTGTGCTGGCTTAGCCAGGAGACGACGCGCTGCTGCTGCATATCCGGTCGGCCGGTGATGTAGATAAGCAGGTAGCCCAGCTCCTGCCAATGACGGCAGACATCGACGGCGCCGGCACGCACCTTGGGATCGCGACCCGTCACCGACATGGAGGCGGTGAAGGAGCCGTCGATGCTAAAGACCACACATTCGGTCAGCGGCGGCACCACGGCCATATAGCAATCAACCGAGGTGTGGTCGCCGCGCACGACCATCTTCACCGGATAAATGCCATAGCCGAGGGACACCTGATCCGGTATGCTGTACGAGATGCGGCCATTCTTGTCCGTCACTTCGGTGCTCAGGAATGTCCACTCTCCGGCCGGCGGATCCTTCATAATATGCACATCGACCTTCTCGCCATGCAGGGTGATCATGTCCAAGGGACCGTACATAAACCGGGCATTCAGGCGCTGCTCGCGTCCCTCCTGGACAATCACATCGTTGGCCCGATGATTGGCGGCCACATTTTTCAGCTTGACCGAGGTGCGTTTCTTGATCCACTTCTCACGCGGCTGGCCGGGATGGAACGAGGCGTTGTCCTTGTCATCGTTGGACCCTACAAAGGGTATGCCCTCGAATTTGCCAATTTGGCGCAGGATGAATGCAATCACATCGGGACTCTCCCAGTAGCTGGCATGGAACAGATGCGGCAGGGCATGGGCCGGGAAGTTACTGAGGCCCTCCGGACAGTATAGGGCGTAGTCCAGGCGCTTGGTGCCCCACCATTTGTTTTGAACTGCAAGAGGAGGAGGAGGAGGAGGTTAGATGGGGTTCACAAGGAGCAGGGAGCAGGGATAAGGGATCTTCTCTTACGGGCATGTATCGTGCTTAGCGAGACGTTCTCAATCAGACCCGATATCGTGCTCTGCATGGAGGCATCCGAGAGCCGGCGACCGGCGGCCAAGAGGTTATTGCCATCGTTAAAGTGCTGCGGATGCGACTGAATCACCTCCACTAAAGGATTCAGAAGAAAAATCTTAGTTTATCCAACTTAAAATCCCAAACCCAACAACTACTTACATAAATGCAGTGGCTGACCATTGCCCAGCGGATACTTGGCGTAGCGCGGCACATTCACCGGCGACAGTATGGAGAAACGGGCACTCAGCAGCGGCTCCAGCCGGGAGGCAATCGGATCGGTTGGATGGAACAGATTGTACACCTGGTGGCAGTTGGGTCTCGCCAATGCGGCCTTGGCATCGTGCAGCTTCCGGGCGGCCAGGACCACCGATAGCGGAGAGCCAAACATAAAGAAGTCACTGACCTCAAAGTCCAATTTGGTTCCACGCGAATCGCTCGAGGAGCTGGAACGGCGACGACGTGGCGATGGTGCCACTAGCAAACGCTTGGCATCCAAATCGGCCTCCACAATGAACCGTTCCTCGTCATCCAAACGGGAGTGGCGAGCGCTTAGCGGATTGTGAGGATTTATGTGGCCTGGATTGCCAGCAGCAGCATCTCCGCCAGAATTGGATGTGGCGGTGCCCGGTGCACTGCCGTTCGAGCGGCACAGCGACTCGTAGGCCAGCAGCGAGCCCATCGAATCGCCCAGCATCACAATCTGTCCGGAGAAGCCGTGCCCCTCCTCCGATTTCAAGAACTCGTGATAGACTATATTGGCGGCGGCCACCGTCTTGTTCACCGTCTCCTGGAATTCCGGCGAAGCCACCGATAGCAATGGTATCGCCCCAATTGGGACATCGGCTATATTGGGTATATCTGCCGCCGAGGGTGAGGCGTCAAAGGAGTACGGACTCAGGCTGGAGAGAATGCCCAGGGCATCCGTGCAGATCGAGGGACACGGCACCATCTTGATGGTGACATGGGTCAGCAGGCTGGGATAGTGCTGACGCATCACTGCCTCAAAGGAGCCACGGAAGGTGGTCACATCGGATTTCTTGGCCGTCAGCTCACTGGCCGCATCCAGGACACTGCCCGCATGGACGACCAAAATCAGGATTGTTGTGGGGCATGACGGTGTGCTCGGCGATCCCGGCGGCGACGAGTCATGGCTGCGATCTACACTGGCGGAGGAGCGCAATTGTCGCTTATTGCCGCGCTCAGAGGCCACGCGCATGAGAAAGTCCTGGTTGAAAATGCTGTCCTCTTGCCGTGAATTGCCGCGACCACTCACCGATCCACCGCTAATAGGACCGCCATGTGGCGGCGGACTGTCATCGCCCTCGCCCAGCAGCTCCAGGGAGCTCCATTTGGCCAGCGAGTTTGTTTCATTGGTGTCTAAAGGAGGGAATGTATGGGTTTAATAATAATTATATTTATATTTATGGGACAATAATTTTTAAAATACTTTAAAAAATATTTTAAAAAACTTACCTAGACAATCAAAGAATTCCTCATCCGAATTGGATTTGGAGTCCACTTCCAATCGCTCCATGCGCCAGTTTGCCACCTGCGGATATTTTGTGTTGTTTATTGTTTAGATTTCTTATTTTTATTATTATATTTTTTTATATTTTTACTATATTGTTTCTCAGCTAAAATTCGCTACTAAGGAAGCTAGTAACTGAGAGGCTTAAGCTTGGGCTTGAAAGATAAGCTAATCAAGACCTGCAACTGAGCAAAAAACTAAGGGAAAGTTATAAAAGGATTTTTAAGAACTACATTGTTGGTATATTAATCTTAATCTTTATTTTTTACTAAAAATAAATAAAGATAGAGGGGACGAGAGAGAGCGACAGAAAGGAACTTACATGTCTGCGTGGCGCTGTCTTTGCATGCGGCTTTTTAGACTATTTTTTTCGGGTTTAGGTTTCATAAATTTCGTTGTGATTTTTGTTTTTTAGTGTTGAGTTATTGTTGTTGTTGGTTGGTAGATTGTGTGTTTTGAATGGAAGGTAAATAAAATATTAATTGGTAAAGACGCAGCACATTTTAAGGACAAAGCCACGACACACAACACAACACACAGAGAAAAATAAGGAAAAGTACATTCAGAGTTGAAAGCATGTTCTTAAATTTAAACAAATTTAAATTTAAATTTTAAAACAATTTAAATAATTTCTTTAATGTGAATTTACGAATCATATTTAAAATATGTGAATTAAGTAAGATATCAATAAAATAGAACACTCTTTAATTTTTTTAAATCAATTTCGAACATACCATAAAGTAGTCTGGAAAAAATACTACCGAGCTTCATCACCATTCAATGTTTAATAAATTAAAATATTTAAAAATAAGCCAAGTAACTTTAATCCTTGGCTTACTTTGACATTTCTGTCAAATTTTAACTTTCAACCAAACGTAATTGATTGGGGAAAATCCAGTTAGTCAGTTTAAATTGCATTTAAAAATTAATTTACATGCCAAAAGGATATTTTTGAAGGACAAGAATCAGCTCTAGATAAAAGGAAAGACCTTCTTTTTTTAAGGTAAAACTGGTTTTACTTAAAAAAAAATATAAAATATATTTCTATTTAAAAAACTCTTAACCATTTCCATTCCTATTACAATCACACGTATTCGACACTGAGATTGAACACCAAAAAGGACAGAAGAACAAAGAAACAAAGGATAACTCAATGATCGAAGCTCACCTGAAGATCAAAGCTGTGGGCCGAGCCCACTGGCGAGTGGAGGGCACCCTTCGAACCGAACTTGGCCTTGTTGTTGGCCATCTGAATGCTCTGGGATCGGGAGCGCTGAGCCGAGGAGCTGCCTTGAGCGGCGGTCAGATCAACGCCCCGGCCGATAGCATCGTTCTCGTCCTCGTCATCATCCTCCTCTTCGCCCTCGCCCTCCTCCTCATCCGAACTGGCCTCGGCGCTCGGCGGCTGTTGGGTAACAATCGGCGGTATGGCCGGAGCGGACTTCTTACGCTGCTCGCTGCCCGATGTGGAGGCGGCAGCAGTGCTGGCCGCAGTGCTCATATACGGCTCCGAAGTGCTATCTGGAATGGTGAATGGCACATCATCAGAGATGGTCATTTTTTGGAACAAAAGCCTAGGAATGCTCCTGCAAATTGTGTGTAATTTAAACCCATAAAATATTTAAGATTTGCTTAGGCTTTCAGTCAAAGAGGAACGATTTAGTTGAGCGAATGCACATTAAAAATCAGAACGTCTGCCAGTCCCTTACCCACAGTACAGCCTGTAACCAGTTATTTTCTCAAAACAAACCCAATCAAATTTTAACTATTCAAACTAATTGATTTGTCTAATAATTTCAACACGTTTTTTTTTTACAATTTTGCAAGAGCATTTTGCGAGGTGGCTGCTAGAATGATGGACTGACCATCGCTACACTCCTCTCCGCCGCCCATCTTTTTGGCCAATGCCAATTGCGTCTGGCGCTCCAGTTCGCGTATATCCTCAATGGTTAGGCCATGCCACTCGTCCTGCCAGGCCCATGCCTGCCGATGGGCGCGCAGCATCATTTTGCGCAATGCCACATCGTGAATGAACTTCTCCAGCTTCGTCTGCATGCCCCAATAGCGGAACTCAACGCGACAGATCTTGTAGGCGGTCATCAGGGACATGTTTCTGGGCGTTGGCTGCATTTTGCCCTTCACCTCGCGCCAGTACTCCTCCAGCCAGTCATCGGGCAGTGGGCCCCTGCCCGTCTTTTCGGACACAAAGTGCTTTGGATCCTCCTCCTTCACATAGTCGCCGCCCCAAAGCTGATCCTTCACAATGTCAATCACATCTGAGGAAGGTAGAGAAGTAGGTATTAAAAAGTCTATAAAAAATAATGTATTATTAAACACAAAGTGGGAAGATATCGCGTTTAATATTATCATAAATTTTGTTATCGAATTCTTAAAAATATAAAAATATCGATATTATCTATAAAGATAAATGGGGAAAAAATTGCGTTCTATGAAATTTCGAAAATACTGTCTATTTGTATTTTTAAATATCGAAATAAAAAATGTAAATCAAAAAGTATCAGAAAATATAATTAAAGTTATCTTTTTCCGATTAATTGCTTTTAATATCAAAATAGTATCCTTAAATCTGTATCTTTTAGGCATCCCTTAGGCAGACTCACCCACAATGCGGTTGCGTAAATCACTGCCGGACAGCTGAAAGACATTATCCTGATAGCCATTATCTGGATAATAGTATGTCTCAATGTCCAGCGAAAATTTCTCCACAAAGGGGCAGGTATAGCGAGTCCTGGTGTAGGGATAGGCATTCCATGCCTCCTCCTCCACGGTTAAAGCGCTCTTCGGCAAAAGACCTTAACCGAAATAGAGATGAAAATGATTTGAATACTTTATATGCAACAACTCAAACTCACTCTTGATCCAGCCCGGCAGATGATTGCCCACGTGATAGATCTTCTTTGTGTACTGGCCATTTCCCCCAGGACCGTCTTTGTACGGCTCGTTGATGATTATCTCAACGCCACTGCCCTCGCCATGACTCTCCTCGCGACTCTTTTTCTGTGGTTCGAAAAAAAAGAAAACCAAAACAAAAGGTTTATCCATTAAATACAGTTTAAACAAATTATATACACAGCTATCTATTTTTATATTCGCAAAACGAAACGGAACTATTCAGGAGGTTTCCGGGGAAAAACGTTTAATAAATAATATTGCCAGCAAAGTCGTCATAACAAGCTAATGTTTGTAAATATTTGTCGGATGATGTGAATTGTTGTATAAACAAAGCCTCTATAGTCACTTGTTCGAGCCGTTCAAAGATTATATTGGCAAAATGTTTGACCTTTACATCTGGTAACAGCATTAATTAAAACAAATTAAAATTAAAAATAAGCAAATCATAGTAGGAATATTTATCGTTGAATATAAGCTCGTTTTTTTTTTTTTTTTTTTTAATATCTAAAACTTCCGTTTTTAAACTCACCGCAATCATGTAAAGCTGGGCAATGCGATACTCCTCGACGGTGAGGGGCAGCGGAATGCGGTACTCCTTGATCAACATGATGATGATATTGATGATGATGGTCCTTGTCTGAGTCAATCGGTTAAAGCCCTTGTCCTCGGAATAGTCGGCTGCTCTGTCCAATCACTTTCTTTCGCACTCTTTGGGTATGGCAATCATCGATTTCCACTGGTCATGGCTGGAAGATGTAGTGGCGACGCTGCCTGGCCACGTCCGACGCTTATGAGGAGAGCCGGGGGCTGCACGTCTATGACCTGGGCGGAAAAAGCGCAGCAAGGGGGCAAGGTTAGTCTAATCCGAGACAGCGGTCCAAGTGTGTATGTATGTATTATATATATTTTACGGGCTTTGTGTGGTGCCACCTGGTAGGAAGGAGGGCGGCAGGTCTAGTTGGTGTTTTGGGGGGAAAGGTATGCTAGTAGCAGATGATATGGCTTCTCTCCTGTGCTAGTGTGACATTTAACTGAATGAGCAACTTGATGACACAACCAAGGCAGTAGGAAAGCTAAAGTCCAGGCTACTCGACTGTTAAATACCCAGTAATCAAAGCTTGCTGAGTCGCAAGAACGTCTCACACTTTCTGTGTAAGCAGAGGCTGACTTGCTAGTCAAACCTTAGTTAGCTTACTATTATTAGTCATGTATGATTTGTTTGTTTTGCTTATAAAACATAGGTAAGCATGTCCTAGGAATTTATTAAAAGTAACATAATTAACCTTAAAAAACCGCTTAAGTATTCACAATTACCCTAATCCAAGCACATATCCAAGCTTTTTATTTGAATCTAGGTCAGTGCCAAATGGTTATTACAATGATGCGTGAGTCCTAAAATGTAAATTGCCATTTTATTTATTGATTTTGAGTGACACCCACCAAGCCGACCGGCCAAGAAAGATAGATATAGAGGGAAGGGGCAGCAGTGGACAGACAGGCACTCCACATAATCGGATGTGCCTCGAGGGCTCTCAGGGGTTTGACATCAAGGGAGGGCGTGGCACTGTCAATTAAATGACAACAACAACAACCAGCTAACCAGCTACAACAACAACAATTGAGTGTCCGATAAGGTCAAAAGCGTGGTCTCACATTTCACAGCAAACAGTAGTGCTGCCCGCAGCTGGCAGACACAAGACTATTATTTTTTAGTTATTTTTATTTAAATTTTATTACTAAATAAAATGAAAAAATATTAAAAAATAATAATCATAATCATATTAAAGCAAGTGGTAATAAAAAAATTAAATATAAAATCGTTCATCACTAAGCTCAAATTGAGTTTATTGTGCATAATTTGCTAGTTCATCGTTCTTACCTTGTACTATTTCTACTATTTCTACTTTTTCTCTTTTATTTAATTTTATTTTATTTATCTTTTTTGCTAATTGGATTTATTGTTGACTGCTGACAACAGGAAAACCTATACAGCTGTGAAGGCGGCTTTATATAGGAAGTCTGACGCAGTTGCATCGCATTTTGACCTATTGGAATGTCACAAAATCGAATGGGAGTGCGGGTGTTGGGTAGGTGGGTGTGTTTGCGGTACTAATTGGGGTTTGGAGTGTAGGTAGGCAGGCAAACACGTGTTACACACGACTGATATTACATACCATATAAAACAGCAACGGGAATTATCATTATGTGCGATAATAAAGTGATTGCTTCCCGTCGTGATGTGCATAAATATGAATTAGGTTCAAGCAACAGCAAACATTTTGAATATATTGTAAGAAATATTTTCAAAAATATGCTTTAGCCATATGTGTTTAATTTAAATAAAATCAAATAAAATATCTTTGTATATTATTCTTATATATTTTTTTAAACTTTTATGACTTTTTAACTTAGTGTCAGATATTCTTACTTTGGTGTTAGTTCAGATAAACCATAAAAAATACAAAATGAAACCAATCTTTCCCTAAAAACCAAACCTCTCAGCTACAATCTCTAGTTTGTTCGGCACTTAGTCTGTCACCACTGTAGTCACTATTACTAACAACACATCCGCCGTTCCATAAGAGTCCTAATCTGTTTTTAGATCTTATCTAGCATTTATCTCGGCCACAAATTTGTTTAGCTACTAATTAAATGCATTCAATTCCCTTTTAGCAATTCTGAAGCCCAGAAGAGCTCTCGTTTTAATTAAACCTTATTGTGTGTTGTACGGTGAGCAGAAAAATTGAATTGAGGGAAATTCTAAATTGATGGAAATTACATTCCACAGACATACATTCTATGTATGCATCTATCTATGTAAAATCTGAATTAAATAAAAAATAAAATTCTAATTGATTTGTTTATTTTTTATTTACGTAAATACGGTAAAATATGCAAATTTACAATTTTAAATAGATTTTAGATGCTGCCACAAAAAACGCTGTCAATCAATAATTATTGGAAACAGGTGGAAGAGGAGGAGGAGGGAAAAAACAAAAACAAAAAGAGAGAGAGAGAGAGACCAGGAAAGATTGATAAGGAGGGGGTGGTGCTGGGGACACCCTCCGCACACATACCAGCACATGCTTATGTCATGGCAGGCCATCACAAAAACCTTAACAATATGGCCACTACCTTCTCTCTCTCTTTTTATTTTCCTCCTCCCCCCCTTTCCGCCCACCTTTATCGCATAATTCCATTCTGTGGCACAGAAAATGCGCCGAGACATTTTCTTGGCTGGCCACCTTGGCTTAATGGTCGTGAAAACTAAGCCATTTTGGGTCAGATTTTATGATTACAGCATTTGTGGGGACTAAACTTTGGACTCTTAAGGTAGGTAGGTATAGTTTAGTCTTTTTTTTTTAATTATGTAAAATGTATATTTTAAAATATTACATTAAATCTTTCAAAGTAAATATCAATCCCTAAGACTATTTGGTAACCAAAGTTGTAAATCTTTTTAGAAATGGTATGTACATACATATACAAATTTTCTTTTATATACTCATTTAGATAGGATAAACGTACGATATGATATGATATTTCTACAAACCAAACAATCAAATTGCTTTATAAACAATAATAAAAAGAAAAATCTCTGCAGAGATAGGAATTATAATGTACATACGTATAGAGATACTAAAAATAATATCTCTTAAGAGATATAATACCCGGTACCGATATGATGTACAAGGGTTATATTATAGCTTAGTTTAATAGATTAAGCCCTAAGCTTTAGCCATAAAATAAGCTTGGTAGGAACGATAAAACTTGTGATAGTAAAACCTGTATGATACCTTATATAGAGGTCAGAACAAATATGTATATAAATCTAAATAATGTTATTTTATTTAGTTTCATATTATTTAATCTTGTAAGTATGGGTTTTCTTATTCATCACACGCTTTTGGAATTAAACAATTTTAATCAGGCCTGCTCCGGTAATCGAAAACGGTAAGATTTTTTCGTTTTCGTTTTT
>JAEIIJ010002971.1:0-16618 GCA_018904815.1 Drosophila ogumai
AAATATTTCAAAATATTAAAATTATTTTGTAGGCCTCTCGAAGTAAAAAAATAGATAACAAACAAAAACTTATCTTGCAATTTCTTATGTTTTTTATTAAGAAAACATTGTATTCCTGAATTAAAATGCATTCCAAAAACTTAGATTTATATGCTGAGGCTTTTAAAGCCAATAACAATTAAAATAGTTTAAAAATAAACAAACTGGACATTTATCTGTAACAAATTACACATATAAATATACGCAAATGCCTCATAAAAAGTGCGCTTTTAGCCGCTGCTTCTCGCCTCTACAAATATTCAAACGTCGAAATGTAATTACTATTGCATTTGCAAAAATTTGCAATAAGTGAACGCTCACTGAATAAGTCTGTCATAGTCTGGCATTTCGATGTTGTTGTTTTTCTCGTCGTCGCCGATGCCTATTTCCAATTTGGACTATTGTTAGACATGGTCAAGATGCCGGCCAAGCAATCCAGTCCAGACGCAGCTTCGAGCTAAGAGAGGCTCTTGAGGTGTCTCGGCGTGGACAACTTGTCGAGTATTTGCTTTGGGCCAACATGCCAGTTGGCCAGCTAATTGCGCCCATGCCCAGGGGATCAATTAGAGCCACAACCACAGGTAGTGCACTCGTGATTCGTCTAGGCCTGGCTCTGATCACCAAAAGTAAGAAATATATATAGCAAATAGAAATAATACGAATTCTTCGGTATCGGAATGCAATTCGAACAACGCGTGTACATTGCCCGATTTCGGTTACCCTTTTAGGCCTGGCGACAGGCACTCGAGAAATGCCAAAAATGTTTGACCTACATTCAAAACCAAAAATTAATACAAAAAGTTATGATACAAAAAATGCGCCAACCCAAGAGGCAAGACAAAAATCTCATTAAATTTCATGCAGCATTCGCCGCAGATAAAAAGATACGTACAAAGCGTTACAAGACAGCCGAAGATATTGAAGCGGCCCATCAATTTTCACTGCCCATCAGGCGAAGAGGCCTGAACTTGTTTCGGGCTTACACGCAACGTTGCCAAAAACTACAAGGCAGGACCCGGCCATTCAGGACAGCGAGACGGGCAATTTAATTAAAGGCATTTATGTTTTTTACTGCCACATGCGGTTGACTCTTCAATTTCTGCATTATTGAGGACACGCAGCGCCAAATGGGTTGGACGAGGCGGAGCAGAGTCTTCACAAGAGGCTGTGCAGTTATATTTGAAATATTTAATGTGGTACTATGTAGCATATGCCCTTTCTATATACATATATTTTTATGTACAACAAAAACTAAGCCTTTTTGGACCGATTATTTTTAATCGGCAATAACTTAGCTTTGAAAATTTCAGTGAAATCTGCACAACAATAATCTGGTGTGGTCTTCTGGAAAACTTTATTCTTTTTATAAGATTTACATATTTTATCTTGAACCTCAAGGCAATAGACATTATTTTCTTTGAAAAGATTATTGAAATACACCATTTACCATTTAAATTCCAGACTTTAAATTCCTTGCAGGGCATACCCCCTGCGGTGCGGATGGACCACTTTTATGTCAGTCCACCAACCACTTCATATTCCGATTGCCCTTTGTCATCGCTTCTGCATTGTCCACTCCGGCATCTTCACATTCCGCGCGATGATCAAGTGCAGGGGTCCAAGCCATAAACGGGTTTTAATCTCGAGGAGACCACTCGCTGTGCGCTTTTCTGAATCTGTCTTAAATGATGTTAACGATGCCCTTTGGGTGTTAATTACGAATACGATTTAATCTGGACAATCGAGTGTCATTAAGTGAAGCGCAAATGATCCGCAGATATGTGCTAATTAAACCGACGGACCTTGACCAGGCCACAAGGGAATAGCGGAAAATTTGCTGCGCCCAAAAATTAAAAACAAAAAATAAGAAGAAGCCTAAAAAATGCACATTTAAATCAATTAGCCTGTCACAATATTTTCGTTTTCAAACGAACAAAAAAAGCAAATATAAATAATGAAAAAAGTCGACTTGTGGTTCTTGTTTATAGATAAATTTAGATGTCAGCGAGCGACCTCAGAAAAGTTCACCAAAAAAAAAAGAACAAGAAAAGCTAATGCTGACGCCACAAAAAAAAGGGGGAAAAGCGAGCCGAAAATTTGCTCAAAATATTTAATGTGCCGGTTTTCTTTCTGGGCGCTGTGTTCTCTTCTTTTGTTTCTGCTCGCTTTTATTTTTTTTAATTTTGTGTTTTACTTGGCGGTGTGGAAATGCCAGCGCTTTTGTTTTGTTATTTTCCTTCATTGTTTGGCTTTGTTTTGTTTTCTTTTTTCCTGCCTTTTGTTTTGCTTACCGTAAGTTTTCTTTTTTGGTTTAGCGAGAAGTGAGGCGGAAAAGCGTCTGCAATAAAAATTAAACGCCATTTCGAGAATTTTGATTGACTGACAGGAAGTTTGAAAATGTTGGGCAGGTGTCAACCAAATCAGACATCGCATAAAAATCATTTATGCTGCCTGATTCTTACTGACATTGATGAGGTTTTATATTATTCTTTTTTAAAAAAGGGATGAGAGTTCCTTTAAAAGAAAATGAGAATAGCTTTTGGGAAATTTTCTAAATGAAGTTTTTTGTGAACAATTAAAATTGAGAAATTAATTATAAATAAACACACCAAAACCTGAACAAAAATAATCTTAAAGCTAAGAGTTTTATTTACTTTTAAATCAAATTTCATTAAGCTTTGTATAGCTTACTGTTTCGGTATATGCTTTCAAATATATTATAACAAGAATTATTTTAAAAGAGATCCCGAAAAAAACCATCAAGTAAATTTCAACTGTTGATGACTCCACAAATTCCAACCGCAAATTAACAACTTGTCTCCTTCTTGAAGTTCCTTAGCTAATCGGGAAGATCTTCTCGCTAACTCAATGTATAGCACACTGGTGGCATTGTCTAATTCTCACCCACTCGGAACTTATCGGGTAGATAAAAGCCAGCAACTTAGTCGCTCCCATTGGCCAAGTTAAGTGACTTAAGTGCCGTCAAGCTCGCTTCTTTTTTTCTGTATTTTATTTAAGCTTTTACGGCGTCGGCTTTACGCTTCTTTTGTTTCTTTTCTCAGGGGCTTCCCCTGTGTGTGTTTTTATCTAATCAATAATCGCACGAAATGTCCGAATAGCAAACGTGCAAAATCTTTGGGGACAACGACAGGGCAAGGACGTGCTTGAAAAAAATAAGCGAAAAAGGAAAAATCAAACGCCAGAGCCAAAGAGCAGACAGCGTTGACTTTGGTGTGTGAAAAACTTTTAAGCAAACAATTGCTGGGCGGCCTAATAAAATCAACACACACACACAGACCGTCTTCAACGGCACTTGTGTATACAGTGTGTGTACTACACCCACCCGCCACCACATACACCCACGAGTCGTGGGCCAAACGATAATGGAATATTGGCGAAATTGATGAAGTTATTTCGACGCTGCCGTTGCCGCTTTTGGTAGCATACTCCGCAGCGCAGCCTTGCACCGAAATTCGATCCGCAGAGGCGTTGGCTTAATGGTCCTGGCGTCGCTGAACACACACCGACACGTGCCAATCGCCACTTGCCGGCGCCTAACTATATGCAACGAATTTCGATCCATCAGGCCATATCGCTGCGGCCGCTTGACGGCTTGCACTTAATGGCATAATGAATTTATGGCGGCCAGCCTAATTATTCCGATGAACGCCAGGAGCCAAAAGGATGTGACAGAGCTCAAAGTGGTCCTTGAGCTGTGGGTTGCCTCTTAAAGACAGTCAGCTGTTCGTGTTTAAAATGAACAACAGCTCAAAGTCAATATTATGATTAAACTTGCTATATTTTTAGATGCTACTGATTAACATACTGCTTGATATTCCAGCCTCTTTCTAAACGTAAAGCAAAATATAATAACTTGTTTATTATTTTATGGCTGACAGTATAAAAAATGACCGAGACTTGAGGCCAGACAAATTCCCTCATTAGCATTCATCTCCAATTAGAAATTAGACCACACGACGTATGCTTAATTTATTTTGAATATATATCAAGAACCCACAAGATGACTTTGGTTTCGAGCACAAAACTTTTGGGTAACTTGAGTTTAAATTTGTTGCCCCTCGAAATCAGTGTGTCGGCCATAAAACTCCAAATAGAAGGAATCAAACCGGCTGTTGGTGAAATCACAACTTCCAAATAGAGGGGAAACCCACTGTGAGAGCTGTGGATTTGGATGTGGATACCAGATTTGAAAACTTTCTGCTGACAATTTGGAACATTTTGTGAGGTTTTGGGACAAATTCGCATTCATAGCCATTCGCTTTTGTTGCTTGTTTGTTTGTGTTGTGCGGCGGGGAAACCCAGAGAAATGGTTTCACATTTCAGCGCGCCTAGAACTATGCCACATTGTCTGAGTGTGTGTGTGTGTTCTTTTTGTAACAGTGTTCGTTTCGTATCCATGTGCGTGGCGTGTTGGTTGCCTGCCAGCCGCAGGAGCCGCAGAAAACACAACGCAGTCATTTGTAGCGGCGCGCAAAAAGGGTCTCCTGGAAAATGTCTTTTTTTTCTCGACGGGTAAACATATTTAATTTTTTTTTTTGTTTGCCCTGACAGCGCGACCTGCCCCCGTCTGTGTTATTTCTCCATTGACAATTTTTTGCCAGGCATTTTTTCTCGATTTTCAGACAGTTGCGGTTTATTTCGGAAGGCACTTTAATTAGGAAAACTTCGGTTGCCTTGGCCAGCTGTCGCTGTCGTCCTGGGAACTCGGGCAGGTGGAAATCAGTCGGCGCATTTGAATTGCTAATCAAGTTGTTGATTCATGAAATGTGACGCAAACTCCCGGCTGAAACGCAAAAAAAGTAATGTTAAGAAGTTTTTAATGATGCTGCAGCAAAAGTTCTTTTCTGTTTTCAGTGAAAACAAAGAAACAAGTGTAATTTGCTTTTAATTAATGCTGACAAAGCAGTTGAGAATGGCAGGGCAGGGTAGGCCAGGACTTGCCCGGTTCTTAACTTGGCCCACGGCCAATTGGGCCATTTCAACTCGGTTCGAGCGAAGCGATAAACATGCCAAAAGCGTCAAAAGCCGGCGCTGCACAAACTGCTCAGGAAGTTGCTCAACGAAAAGGGGTTTGCGGATCGAAAGCGGTATAAATCTGGGTTGGGGCATGGGCCAACTTGCTGGTTGGTAGTAGTTTTGACATTTGGTAAGTTCCTTTGGCCTGCTGCATATTCCCGAAAGCCAGAAAGCTGTGCGAAAATGCTGCATACTTTTCGAGGCTTAGCAAAAGTTTCTTGCGCTGCGCAAATAGCAAGAATTTTGCCAAGCTGAGAGGCGAAAGACAGTTGGAATTTTCTACGGAATATACATAATCTTAATTGCACTACCTGGGTTTATGGTTTTTATTTTTTGTTGAGGCCAAAGTGTAAAGTTAGTTGCTATTTTATGCTGTTAGCTGGTTAGTTTTAATCCTAAAGCTCTTGCAAAAAAACTGTAAGCCTTTTTATATTAAGGAAATTTTTAATTGAAAATATTTCATAAGACTTATTCACACAGCTCTTCACAATGAATATTGCAAAGAGTTTATGAAACAAATTGATTGCAAATAATTGTCATTTATCTAAAGTAAAGTTTACTAAAGATCTAACCTAGTGAAAGCGAAACAGTCGGTATAAGCAACCTGCTGACAAATTCTCAATTTCTAACAAAAAAATCCAAATCAACTAGACCTAGAAATGGAACGGTCAATGTATTCTCCCCATGACATCATAAAGGCTTTTACAAATATTTAAAAATATAAATAAATCTTTTTTTATATTTTCCATAATCTACAAATATTAATTTGGTTATGTACACCGACTGTAGCTATTTCCGAACAAAACCCATCCCTTTGTTAACTAATGCAGCTGCGACTCCTAAATCCTATTCTTATAACATTTCACAAGCTCTGTCAAGACCCAATTTGTTTTGTACAACAGGAATTCTTTTCAAAGGAAAGAGAAACTGGTGTGCACATAGAATTTCCCACACCGATTTTTTTCTTTATCGCCAACTCATTGTATTCACAATTTATATACATTCGTGTGTGACGTACACCATTTATATTCCTCTCAGCCCGGGCATTGCATCATCAAAAGATACATAAATTTATGCAAACACTTGAGTATGCATTTGATGATGTCACTAATGTTTGTACACTCTGTGGGCGAGCTCCGAAAATGCCGGGCATACGAACTCATAAATCGCATTTAATTGCTTGAATACCTTAACAAATGAATAGACGTTACCCCGGCCGCCACCTCGGCAATTTTGGCTCGCTAATAAACTTGATAAATGACAATGGCCAAAGGCAAAACCCCCGGGGCGCCATTTTGAATTTCACACCATTACATGTGAGAATGGCGCTGTTACCGAGGCCGAAAAGATTTGAGAAATGGCGCATCATTTGGAAAGGAACAGGCCAAGTGGTGTCGAGTGCCAGGACTCTCCAAGTGATTCGCCAATTCATCCCGAGACACACACTGTGCGTACCCCCGAGTGGTCTTGGCCCGTGTTTATTTACCCAAAAAGTCACAACTCTGTGTGTGCTGTGTGTATGGCAAATACAAATAAGCAAACATCAAAACGAAAATTGCACAAAGACACACAAGCCCTTAAGAGGCTAAAGGGGTGGGAGAAAATTGGGGGAAAAGAATTGGATATAGGCTGGATCGGTGATGTGGGAAAAAAATAATTATATATACATATCAGTAAATGATGTAAGACAATTTTGGCAGACCAAAATCCAGGCTATCCCTATCAGAAAGAATATTTTCAAATTAAATGGGAAATAACTTACACATTAAATTATATATTTTTATATTATTAATGTAAACTACATCTCAAAACTTTTTAATAATGTCTATACAACTATAGTATTTTTAAGGAAACGTTTTGAGTTCTCCAATTTCCTTAATTCTTTACCTTTGACTGACTATCAATCTCTTCAAAATACTACCTAGAATCATTGGACTTTGAAATTAAAGGCCAATTTTCTGAGATGTAGAGCCACTTTACTTGAAGAGTGGCCTAGTCAACCATAAACTACAAGTTGCATTTTGCGAAAATCGACTAAATCCATTCCATTTCTGCATTTTTATGCCATTTCCCGCTTGAGTGCAACGAGTCCCACACACAAAGCATACAATTTCGGCCGAAGAATTCCCAGAGACCGACCGACTTTTATGGCCAAAGCTGTTAAGAGACTTTGTTGGAGAAGTCCTGGCCAAAGTTGGTTTCCCAATCTGGCACTAATCGAAACTTCCTTTTTGTTCTGGATGGCCAAATGAAGTGTTTGCATTTAACGGCCCAGGCAGCACAATTGTGGCCAGCATTCAGTGGTATGTGTGTGTGTTTTTAGGGGGCATTATGCAAAAACTGTTGCGAAAAGTTTGCACTCCGAGAACGTGCCACAAAAACAGCAACAATGACGTCGCCTTCGCCGCCTTGATTTGTTTCGGGCACCACTCGGATTCAATGAGTTGCACAAGAACCGAACACAACTTCCAGACAATCAACTGAGGGTGGGTGGTGGTGGGGTGGCTTAAGGTGGTTTTGGTTTGGTTTCGGGTGAACAGGGTGCAACAGCTGCCAGAGTAAACAGAATGAGGTCAGTTCTGTGTTGCATGTTGCTCGGGCATTAGGGTAAACTGTTGATAGACGTTGGTCGACGACTAATCACCAACTGCAGAGCGGGCTCTGGAGATAGGAGGGTCTGCCACGAGAACCGTATGCAAATGAAGCCACATTAATGACTTTAAAAGCTGCCCGCTGGACTTTGAATACACGTTGTGCTAAACTATATGCTGCACCAAGTGGAAAGATACAAATTTTGTATATTGTGGGATGGTTGATTTTATGGTTCATAAATACCCGTCATGATTCCCCACATATACTATTAAATTTTGCAAAGCATTTTCTGCGATAACTAACTAAAGAAATCATGAATTTTAAACTTTTATTGGGCTTATGAAAAATGTATTCGACGCAAACATCATCGTTTTAATAAATGAAAAAGGACTTAGTTTAGCTTTGCATTAAATATACTTCGTTTTCTAACTAATTTAGAATGGTTTAATATTATTTATTTTATTATCGTTACCCCTATTCCTAATTTCTTAAATATCATAATTCAGCCAGATATTAAATACTTTTTACAATCAACAAAAGTCACCATAAACATTCCACTATGCTCAACCGCTTAATGCAAATGTTAAACACTTTTAAAAAAGTTAACACGAAGACAGCAGATTTATTGCACCTTTTCCTCCAAGTTAAACTTTCTCCCTGCGGACAGGCACAATCCTTCTACAAACGACAGGAATCCTTTTCATCCCCTTTCCCGTCCCGCCCTGCACTGCGTATGTCATAAATAATAAATGCGGGGCATATTGCCACCACAGAAGAACTTTTCTGCATTGCGTTGCGAGGTTCCTTTGTGGTTTGCTCGGTGCCAGGCCAGGAACCCTGGGGCAAACTCTTCTCAACCTTCCATTTAATTGACAATTGTCTGCAGCTGAACAGGAATAAAGCCATAAAACATTGACAAAGTCAACAGCGTGAGAAAGTAACCAAGGCGCCGAAAAGGAAAGCCTGGCAGGAAGCCTCCAAAAATAAGTTATGTGTACCAAGTCCCCGGAGCCCATGAACATTTCTATTTGTCGCCCTGCCAAGTACATAAAGCAAAGCTAAAATGTAAGCACAATAAACGCATCTGAAAGTTAGGAGTAACTCCGGCCAGGACACGGCCCTACTCCGGCCCCTTTTCCGCCTGCCTGACTCGGCTTCCTTGCGTCTTTTTTTGCGCACATATTTTTTGACAATTTATTTATGCGTTTAATAACGACATCATCAGCATGTAAGCGAACGCAGGCCCAACATACTCATATATACATGCACTGGAAAAATAATTATTAGGGAATTATATCAATACGAAATGTATGTGATTTTATTATATTTAAATTATAAAAGATTCAGTTTACCATAAATAATGGTATCAATAATGAAATCAAAGCTTAATTGAGTAATTTAAAAATTTTGAATATTTCCCAAGAAGTGTAAGCATTAATGTCAGTGTTATTTTTCTCACTGTCACTACGCATATTTACATATATCAAGCGTGGTATGGAGTGGGCTTGAAGGGTACAGACTCAGGGTAGCAATAAAAATGTCGCTGATTTGACAATGTTCTTTATGTTCCGAAAGTCTCCCGAAAAAGCTTTCAGCACCCCAGTTTATGCCCCGCCCCCATAGCCCCTCTTGAAAAGGTGACTCAACTCATTATGCAGTAATTTAAAATGACTTGGGTGATGTTAAAAGGGGCGTCAGGAAGCCACCTGGAGAGTGGCTTTAAAGGGTTGGAAAAATCCCGGGTATTCTCCCATTAAATATTTAAAATGTTTCATTAGCAAAGAGAGAGAGAGAGATCCAATCCCAGCACGAAATAACCAACATTCACCCTCCAATAAAACAGGAGCCCTCGATTACTCTTTGTTATTCTCGGGACCAATCAATCTCCCATCGCTCATGAAAAATTAATAACGATTCGATGTCCAATTCCATACCCAATCCAGTATGTTTTTTCTCGACGAAAATCCCCGCCAGAACCAACTGTTGCATGGAGTTTTGCATGGTTGGTTGGCTGGCAATCTGGGCAATTATGTTGGCTCCGAAAGCGTACTGCCAACTCCCCTATTATCGTTTTCGCATTGCCTATGCCTCGATGGGAAAACGAGTAAACAAACATGGCCATAAATAAGCGGCTAATAAGGATAATTGCCTGCTTTACAAATTGTCGCAGAGCCCACACAAAAAAAAAAGCAGAAGGGAAAAGAGAGACTAAGGAGCAAGGACTAACTCGTGCCGCAGATACACTGATAGGGGACTCACACACACTGACACTAACACTGACGAGGAGGCAACACACACACACACATCTACAAGTCAAAATAGTAATAAATTGCTAAAGAAAATGGCTTGGAGGGCCGGGAGAAAAGCCGAGCCGCAAAACCGGAACATATGGACAAAGATGCGGCTGAGGTCCTTTGAATTTTATGTATGTGCAAAAAAAGAGCGGGACGAGGCGGCGGCGAAGCAGGAATCCTGCGAAGACAGACATCCTTATTTATGGTCGTGCGGTGCGGCAAATTAATAATGCGACTTTTCTCATTTGCTTACCGTTTCGTCTCCGGCCCTTGTCCTTTCTATGTAAATGGGACCTTGTGCGAAAGGAACTGCATTTAACCCCCAGCTGGGTGTCCCATGTATGTCGTCCTGGGTGTATAAATAACGCAAAAACCGAAACCAAAAGGAAAATATAAAACAATTTGCAATGGAAATGCTGCTGATGATGTGGTTCTCGAAGCTAATAATGACCATGATGAGGTTGTGTGGACAAAGTCAAGTCAGTCCGAGCACTCACATGGCCCGGAGCAGCTCTTCTTCCACTTGCCCCAAAATGCTAATGAGCCGCGTGTGTCAAGAAATTCCCACTCTTTTTCCGTCAACTTTTCCTTGGAGTGTCGCCCGCCGTCTTGCGAGGCAGTTGGAAAATTTATAGCACACTTCCGCTCTGTGGCTCAGTTTGTTTTTCCTGCTCTCCCCTTCAATTACATGCAATTCCTTCTGCCTTTTTATTGCATCTCGCATCGATCGGCCGCAGAATGCGGTGTTGTGCGTGTGATTAACGGGTGTCCTGTCAGAGTACACAGACAAGCATTCGAGCCACATCCTTTTGCCTCAGGCCTGCTGCTGCCGCTGTCCTGCGCAACATTCTTCGCCCCAAACTATCGTACTTTAACTCATCTTTTATTTACACGAGAGTCGAGACAAGCCCGCAACGGCGTCACACTGGCGCCCTGCTATAACAACAATAGCAAGAACAAGAACTTGGGAATTACAACAACCAGGAACATCAACGGGTCATGTCAAGAGGCAGTGACAACAACAATTAAAAGGGGGGAAATCGTAGCGCACTCGTGTATGTCTGTGTGTGTTTATGTGCAAATGAGGAGAACTACAATGCAGCTGTATTTAATATACACTGATCGACGTTCGAAGTACTTAGTTTAGCCACAAAAAGTACAGACTTTCAATTAAAAAAAAAAAGATTAAAACCCGACTTCAAAAAATATACGTTTTTGCGTTTGAACTGTACGTTTTATATCTCTTAATAATTCATTATTGAAATATTAAATAAAATCAATATAAGGCCTCACTTATCCTTGCCATTAAAATAAGAGCATTCCCAATAGATTTCGTATTTTTCCTTTAATGGATATTTAGTACAATAGTTTTCCCCCTGCTATTTTGCGCATGTTTACTGTCAGGCGACATTTTCTTTACCCTTTTTGCCTGACTCACTGGTGTATGCGCTTTTAATTATTGCCATGTGATGCTGTTGCTGCTTTAGTTTTATTATTCTCCTGTTATTTCCATGTACGCCTTCCCCAAGAATCTCCCGAAGCCCTCATGTGTGCCGCCTTAGCTTGGCTTCAACGCCCACATTAACAGCCACATTGATCAGTGGCAAGTGACAGCTTTTAATTAAATAATTGACTTTGCTCCGACTATCCGGCTGTGTGTTCATTGTTTGAGTCCCATCTCCCTTTCATCTGTCAGATCAATATGACAAAAGGCAAGGCAAACAAAACAGAACGGAGGCAAATCAGCCAGATAGCCATGTTTACGATGCTGGCTAAAATGTCAGACAGACACGACGAGAAGTTCATTGAAACTTTTTGACTGCTCTGCGTCGCTCTGACTTTGGTCACTCATCGAGGGAACGGCGAACAGAGGCTCATATAAGCTGATAAACAGATAAACGGAGGATAACAGGCAGAAACTATAGTATGCTGCATTATTTATGCGGGTCGCTAAACTTTCCCCAAAAAAAAAGCCAATAATAAATGTGGGCTGAGCCAGATGAATGACCGAAAACAAAAATAAAAGAAAACCCTCTGCGTTTGTGCGCTGCATACAGATTTTAAATTTATTCCCAAGATGGAGTTCCCTGAACCCAAAGTGCCTCTCCTTCTAAGGGTTATCTACCCTCGCTGACCACAAAGATAAGCGAATTTCTCGATTTATGATGCCACTAACGAAAATTGCAACGCAAAATGTTCTCTCTACCCTGTCATAATTCCATTTTTGTGGATTTTCAGGGTGAGAGGAGTGCTGGCATTGATTTCAGCCGAACATCTTTCGTTAATTGAGTCGTAAAGGCGGCGTTATTGATACCTCATTAGGCAAGCTGATAAACACGGCGTATGCGCAATATCCACAGTTTTCCTTAAAGGCCGGTGCGACGGCGAACGCAAATTAAAGCCGCCGCCATTGCGCCCAAGTGCTTTGGGTGATTATATAAGTCCCGTCAGCTGCTCCTGACATTTTCCCTCTCGATTTTGCACCACTCAATCGAGTGGACAAGCCCCGACAATGGCCTTAACCACAAAACGCACAACAAAAGGCAAAGGGCAGGCATTTGGGGCTCTCGCCCAATGCGGGCATTCTCTCGGACAACAACAAAGAGAATTATTTATATGTACATAAAAGCTTAATTAAAATTTTATGATTATCATTTGGAATTCATCTGTTTACCTTGCCGGGGTCAGAGTTGAATTTAAGGAAAAACAATTCTGCTTTGTTTGCTAATTAAAGTCTATAAACGTGCAGCATGAGCATACAAGTGTGTTTTTAAGGCAAAGCCAATTTCGAAAGTACTTTGGATTAATTTCAGAAATAGTTTCAAGTGAAAGTTGTCTGCCAAAACTAGCTCTAATTTGATTTCATTTTAATTAGACAGACAAACTATATTTTGAATTTAATGAACTCATATTTCATAGCAGCCACTCTGTGCATATTTCTGCGCTCTCATTAAATTCTAGCTCCCAGTAGCGCCATTTGTTCCACTTTTAATTAGGTGGCTAATGATGATTGAAGTCCCCCTTTTCGCATCGAACAAATAATCCTTTTCAAGCACTATGCCACGACCTGCAACATTACCAAAGGGCAAAGGGCACGTAGCTGCAGCTGTCTCCTTAGCCCAGTCAAGCCGACCGAAACGTTTAGGCCACGTGCCAACAGTAGAAAGAGTTTTTGACTTGTTTCCTTCGGGGCACATGACGCCTTAAAAGTGTCGCCATTCCGCTTTATTCGCCGAACGTGACCAGCCAAAGGCAGCGCGCCGTACAGATATATACTTCAAATTTGTCTAAATATAAATTTATACAAATATATTTTTTGTTAGACCACACACGAAGCATGGTTGAAATTTTAAATTTAAATCGTAAAAATCGCTTCAAAAGATATATTCAAACAATAAAAACAAAGGAGCGCACGAAACAGAGAAAGCTGAAAGCCATTTGGCATTGATAGATCTCTCTGATAAATGGACGGGCATTATGACAAACATGCTGAAAAATCCAATGACAAAGTGACCAACGGGAGGCGATAAAATCGAAATCAAATAACGCCAAACAATGTCAGTCAAAACAGTCAAGTGGCGTAGCTGTCGAGAGGGGACATGCAGCAGAAATAATTGACAACGGCATGAACAAAAAGTGCAATTAGATTCAGGGCTGTCTGCACAGGAAATATTTATTATTTCAAACAAACCCCAGAGAATAAATTGCAATTTATTTTGCGAAATGAAGCTCTCAGGGGTTATACAAAAATGCAAATATTTTATAAACAAATTATAAGAAGTATGGCAGATATTGTATGTATTTCCTAACGTTTTTAAGGACAAATATTAATACCACATGAATTCTATAGTTGAACTGAATTGAATTGAATATTCTTCATTAATAAATTTTCTGTTAAATTAAATCATTTGCTTTGTTCCCAATTTTCTTCAATTAATTAATAAATTCTTCATTTAATTGTGTTTTAATTAAATTGGTTGTACACATACCAATTTAATTGAACACTTTTAAGTTGCAGTGGAAGAGCAACACTGCGTATGCGCAATATTCCAGCATGCCTATCATTTATTTTTCCTACTTTCACTATTCAATTTTCATTTGTGACTGATTCCAAGTTTTATTTAACACGAAGGCATCATAAAATTCCGAAACAAAATTGTGATTTAAAGTGAAAATTTCAAGAGTGTATAAATAAAAATAAAAATTCAACTGGCGTTCGACATCGACAAGGCAAAAAAAAAGAGTTTCCCACGGTTTCGCAACATGCATTTCGTTTTATAATCCACCGATTTACTCCGAGCGCGTGCTAATCATAATCCGAATCATATAAAATGGGCGATACTTTGGACGAGACGCCGCCCACGCGACGCGACAAGCCGCACACCTTGAACATTGGCCAGGAGGAGGAGGGTTCCAGCGCCGCTCCGAGGGCCACCGCCACCGCCTCCTCCATCGCCATTCCCGCTGCCCGAACGCCACGCAACCGGATGCGTCACGCGGATCGCGACGCCAAACGCGATCACTCCAGCGACGGCCTGGTGTCCAGCGGAAATCGCCGGGACGAGTTCACCGGGCTAGAGGCCCAGCCGCGACGCGAGAGTCTGAATAGTTGCGAGGCCAGCAGTCCGGTGGCCCTGTCCACCAGTCTCGGCAAGGCGGGACGGCTCAGCAGCGCCGGCAGCTCCAGGTACCCGTCCGGCGGAGGTGGCACCTCCGGCTCCGGCATCGGCGTCAGTGTTCTCGGAGGCGTCCTTGGGGGCACCACCACCCGCAAGTGCGTCCTCACGCTGGACGGGTACTCCTATGTCATAGGTAAGTGGCAGCCACACAGGGTTGGCTCTGGCTGTGGGAATACGGGCAGGTGGAGTGCCATTTAAGCCAATCCCCGCAGAAAGGTCGAACAAAAGAAGCGCTAAGAGAATAAAAAGGAGAAGGAACTAAGGGAGATGTGGGTCCATTACAATAAGGAAAACTTAAGAAAAGCTCTCACAATAGGTCTGACCTACTTAGGGAAATGGTTAAAACTGGTTTTTTAGAGAATGAAGAGGGTATTGATTGCCCTAAAAGTTGAAAACTCTTAAATTATTTTAAAATTTATTAAAATACTTTAAATACTTTTATCACATTAATAAATAATTGCATTGTAAGTTTAAATTAGGTGAATAAATTAAACCTTTAAAAGTATTAACTCTTCGTCCCTTATACACGATATCCACCCACTGTGCGGCAAGAGTCACCTTGGCGCCTTGGCCTTTGTTCCCTTCTTTGGCCTGGCCCTCACCTGAACTCCTTGCTGAATGAGAGAGGAAATAAAAACCAAAGGAGTCTGGAGCTCAAGTTTTAATTTCATACAACTCATTTTTCTTCTTCTCGGGAACGCATAAAATAATACGTGTGTATATGTATAAGTCTATAACTTATTTTTCTATCATTTCATTTCAGGTAAGTCAATTCAAATGGCAACAAAAAGGCAGCACATTGAGGGCAATCCATTCCGGAGCGAGTGCGGGTACGTCCGTGGCTCGTTGCAGCATTAAATTGAAAATGAAATTGAATTTCCAACGAGTTGGGCTATTATAAAAGTTAAGTCCCTCGAACGCCCTGGCCCAACCAGGGCCTTCCCTCGGATCGCCGTTCGTTCTCTCTCTATGCCATCATCCGGGTGGCAACAATTCATTTAGAACTCTCTTGTTGGTCCTGGCCTGCGTTGAGGTAAGAATTTATGGGTAACTTTTTATGCCTTCTGCATATGCCACGCAGATTTCCTGGCCTCCGTCGCTTAGATTCCCAGTATAGAGGGTATATGCTGTGTTTTATTTAAAATCAAGGGTATAGTGTAAATATCGATAAGAGAAATAAATTTTATAAAATTCTGAAAATATTCGTATGTAAATAAGTGGTTCACTGCACAATTTTCAATAACTTCTTAAAGTCGTGTACCAGGTATTTATGGGTCTTATATAAAATCTCTTAGATTACAATGCCAAGGGTAGGAAACAGAAATTTAAAAGTCTATGGACCAAGTAAACAAGGTTCTGGGGTCCGGTCCCGTTTTGAGTGGCAGCCGTTCTGGCCAAGTTTGATAACCTCCTTCTGTTGGCCATATGTACATATGTTGGTTTTCCTTTAGCCTCCCAGCACCCTTTCTGTTTTGTTTTCTCGCTCGGACCAAGCAACTCCCAACCCCTTTTTGGCTTAGTTTGCATGGCTGCCGGTCGTCGGTCAGTTGTGTTTTTGGCTAATAAACTGACCGGGACCACAGTGTAAGTAAAGGCAGAGCCCCTGTGTCCATTTGAGATTAAAATTCATGAATTGGATTTCGAAGGAAATGAATTTGGCAGCCACCGTGATGGAGTGCATTAGATATTCGGTGAAACACGCATGCAATTTCGGATTTCATTCTGGCGTCTCTGGTGGCCCAAGTGGGAAATGGACATGGTCCATTCTGAGAGATTGGTTTGTATTATGCTAGTTCAAGGTTGCTGAAACAGATGGATTTATTTATAAATTATAACTTTATGATAATATTTGTGAGTGTTTCTTTTCTTAATAGGACACAATAAAATGCTTAAGTCATATATATAAAATAAAAACAGGAAAGGAAGCTAACTTCGGCACGCCGAAGTTTGTATACCCTTGCAGATATTATTTTATTA
>JAEIIJ010002990.1:0-18743 GCA_018904815.1 Drosophila ogumai
AGCATATCGTGAGAGGGAAACTTTGTAGACACGGAAAATGCGTGGATGTCTGCACGATAGCAGCACAGACTGCTTATACTTAACCTTCTTTTTTGGCCCTTGAGTTCGTCCCATTTCCCAAGCCTCAACCACCATCGATTTTGAATTGAATATATTGCCTTGTATTAATAATACATTATACTAGAACACTTCGGCCCCTTTTTTTTCGGGACCTCCTCTATTTTGTATTCGTTTTCTGTCCCCAATTGAAATGAATTTATTACCAAATGTCCTGTATTCAAAGTCCATGCGTATATAGTATGTATATTCCATCAAACTCAAGCTTTCAATTATATTGCATATTTAATAGAGATATTTATCCAACTCTCTATTAAATTTAATATTTACGATATTAAATTTACACTTTTGAACTGGAAAATGGTGTGATTTTTCGTTGGCTTAGTTTACGCTTCATTAGATTATTCCACAGCAAACAAACCCCCAAATGGCCCGCCGAAGGATATCCATCAAGTCTAAAGGAATGGGCAAAGGGACATGAACACGGGCGAGCCCATGGCCATGGTGTGTTTTGTGTTTGTTTTGGGCTGCGAATTTTCTGGCCACGTTGGCGATAAACTGGCCAAAGACACTGACCCCATCCCCACCCCCAAAAAAAAAAAAGAGAGCCCACTGGCTTAGGCAGATTTTTTAATTAGTTGACTTTATGCCTCACGCCTCGGCGGCAACGAGCAGCAACCCTGGAAACCCCTTTTGCGGTCTGTTCGATTTGTCCACAAAGTTGCAAATATAGGCAAAAATTCGTGTGCTTGCCGACAAACTCATTAAAATTGAACGGCAAAAATTAAATAAAAAGAAAACCAACCACACACAAAATCCACCAAAATCCCGCCTAGTTCGTTGGCAAGCATTTTTCAGTGGTTGTTTATCGGGGAAGGAGGCAAACAAAGTTGCCCTTGTTTCTGTTTCTGTTTCTCCTGTTGGTGTTTTTCTTTTTCCTCGTCATTATTTTTTTGCTTTTTTTTTATTCTTTTTTCCGGCTACTAACACTGTGTTTGCCTTTTTTGGGTTTGTCACTTTTGCGGTTTGCCTCGCACGTTTATCTCGAGTGCACATTGCTCCTGCTCCTGCTCCTGGCCCGGCTCCTGCTGAACTTTGGCCCGCCCATTTGGCATGACCTCTTCTGCACACCCTCCCTCCGAGGAGCACAGAGCCCGAGACTTGGCGTGGCTGTTTGATCTTCGTCAGCAAGCCAAACAACATTAGCAACAACAACAGTAGGAGGAGAAGGATGAGGAGCAGGAGAAGGTGCTGGAGCAGTAGGAGGTAGAGTAGGTAGCTGACACTGGGGAAAGTAGCCAAAGTGGCCGGCCACCCATCGGTTGGCTTTGAAGTTGGTTCAGTTCTTCACTTACTTCCCCAACACTGAAGAAATTTTAGTGCAACATTATAGAAAAATTCGATATATTAAATAAAGAAAATCTTAAAATTATCAGACAAGCGCTACAACCAGCAGATCATTTTTAGTTTCTTCCTTTAAGAAAGTAAAGCTTTTTTAAAATATTCAAGCAAAACTCACTCATTTTTGTTTCAAAGTGCATCCATTCTCGTGAGTGTTTTGCCTGCCTGTTGACAATTGATTACGCATACGCCGCGTGGCCCACAAAAGAAAACACGTGCGTGCGAAATCCATCACGGCCTAGCTGGATGGATGGATGGATGGATGAATGTTTGCCCAGGTCAGAGCCATTGGGCCTACTTCCAATGGATAAATGATAACCGAATATGCGATGAATCAGCAAGCTAAGGGCAGCAGTAAAGAAAACCAGAGAAAAGGAAGGAAAAACTCAGGCAGAATACTCCAAGTTGTGGAAAATTTCAAGAGCTTTAAAGGCTTTTCAATTTTATTAACAAATCAAACAAATACCAATTTGCCAGGTCAATGATTTGTAATTTATATGCAAAAATATTAGCTATAAAGAAGTTGGTTAGTTTTTGCAAATTAATAATAATATTTCATCGAAATCATGGCCATAATCCAGATTTGACCAGTGAACCATGTTAACATACCTTAATGCGGCTAATATGTTCAGCCATATTCCGAGAAATATATATCATTCAAGGTCTTAATCCCGGGATTCCACCAATGAGATACAAATTAAAAATTCTCGACCAAAAAACCAACAATGACTGTAATGGAAAAGCGCGAGTTTTTCGTAAAAGTAACGGGATAATAATGGCCTGGTTAAAATTGCGATAAAACCATTTTGGAGCTGGACTTGGAATGGCGAGCCAGTGACGCACACGGATGCCCAGGGCAACTGTCATCCGAAATCAGCATAATCCCACAGAAACACCTACGCACACACAGACACAGAGAGAGTGACAGGGACAAGCACACACATTCACTAATTTGTGTGGCAGGAAAGTTGCGTTGTGGCATGCAACAAGCCGCAGTGGGAAACGCCCGCACGCAGGCCAATCGTTGAACAATTGCAATTATGTACAATCATTGTCTGCTGCCGCACAGAGGGCCCACACCGTTGCCTCCCTGCTCCCTGGTTCCCCAGTTCCAGGCGCCCAGGCGCCAGGCGCCATTTCCCTCTTCGATGTCAGTGGGTTTATTATTGATTTTCATTTTTCATTTCGTTTTCGTTGTTGTCGCTGTTTGTTTTTGTTACTTTGCTTTTTTTCCCCTTTCTTTCTTTCTTTCTTTTTTTTCGTTCCGTCTGTATTGTTGCTCGGTTATTTATTTTTGTTGTTTTTGTTATTGTCGCTGGTTCGTGTAAATTAACGTTTTTGCCGCCACGGAAGGCGGTCTGTGTGAAAAGGGGGCGGACTTTGCTTGCCATTACATTTATTGATTTCTTTTTCGTCGTCGTCCAGGGAAAACTCGCTCTCATTTGTTACCTTTTCCTTGCTTTGCCCAGCCATCGTTTGCCTTGCTTTGCTTGCGTTTTCAGTTTGCGACACTTAACTTTTTGCGTTGTTTGCTGTTGTTGGGGGCTGCGTCTTTGACCCGTTTTTGTTTTTGTTGTTTTTTTTTGGTGGCCGGAAATGCGCGAGTGCACCCCATTACCCAGCTTTAAGACCATGCCGCTTGCCTCTGCTTTTGCCATGCCATCGCAAGAAGGTCAAAGTGGCGAGTGCCAGGCAGAAAATAAAAAAATAAGAAGAAAAATAAATAAAACAAAAAAGGAAGAAAGATGTGCATAGCAAACAGCCATAACAATATTAATCCGCACTGACCTGGCCGAAAGAGGTAGTAGCTTCTCAAACTTGGACTTTTGCACGCAACGGTAAATCAAAGCAAACAAAAGGCAAAAGGGAAATTTAAATAAACACTTCTCCTCTCTGCTGACAATAGAGCGTGGTGGTGAGTGCAAAGATGTCGTGTCACTTGGCCATTGTGAGTGTTGGCCCATGGATGAAATATTTGCAGCGCATTAATCATACGCCCTGTTGTACGGCAAGGTGTAATCATAACAATCGGAGCCACCAATCAACGCCCCGACAAACACAGTGTCGAGGAATGTCAACGGAAGTGAAAGCGCGAAAACACCGAATTTACACTTATAAAGAATAAAATAGGACACTTGAAAATATACTTACCAATTTAAGTTTAATTTAAACTGTGACTTTTAAGAATAATTTAAGTACATAATTTTTAAGAACATTATTTAATTTTAAACAAACCAAAGCAGTCATGTTTCCAACTGCTCATCGCTAAGAGAAAATTTTCTATACAAGTTGTTGTTTTTCGCTTTCTTTGTTAAAAAGTCAAGTGACTAATCAAGATTTGCGCGGGGCCATCCTTTGTTGGAATTTAGCCAAAAATAAGGGTAATCCACGTATTCGAAGTATCAAAGAATATAATTCTGCGCCCTTCCCTGCCCCCTTTTTAACCAACTTTCATCCGATTTTCTTAACATGTTCCTTACGCTCGAGGGCTTCGTGCTTCTTTGACCTTTGCCAGAAATTCCATGTAAATCAATGGTCGCCTTAAGGGCCTTCAATGCCATGGCCACCGCCTGCCTGACCACCACCATTACGGCCTGAATATGGGGTCTATTCCCCCACTCCGGCCACATCCTGGCCTCTTGGCCAGGTGGCGACAATTGATTGAGCACCACCAAGCCAGACGCTTTCCTCACCCCTTTGGCTCCTAGCACGTTACAGTGCTAGCAAGCTACCACGCTACCACGCTTATACGCTTTTCTTGCGTAATTTATAGGGATTGTGTTTATAATCCAATGGCCAGACTTTGGAGGCACCTCTGGCCTTTCTGTCCTCCTGCTTCCTGTCATATTTCCCTGGGATATATGCCACACAAAGTTATTTACCGATATTATCGACATGTGACCGCAAGCCCAAATCGCTTTAATTAGACAACAGCGCGTGTTTCCACAAAAATGTTAGATATGAGGAGGAGCTTGTGAGGGGGTGGGAGGGTGGAGGCAGTCAAATGACACTTAGCATTAAGTAAAAGGCCATTTAAGAATGGACACAGTTGGCGGGCGAGGCGGGTAGGCGACTTCCATGTTTCGCCTTTGGTCAGTCAAATTGGATTAAGTTATTGCCCCTTCTCCCTTTTGCCACCCCCCCTGTGAATTGTCAGTCAGGTGAGCATAGGCATTGTGGGTGAGGCAGGAGGGGGGCTTAGACTGCCACTGGAAAAATATAGAAGCAGCAGCCTAATCCCTAACAGAAACCGTGGGACAAAGGGAGCTTAGATGCCACAAGGTGTAGGGTTTATTTTTTTTTCCTATCAAAAGTTATTGATATGGCAAATAAATAGAAATATAATAATTGGAAAAGGTTTGGTTCTTAATATAAATAATTTATATTTTTAATAAGGAATAAGGAATAAAATCTTATTTCATTAATTTGTGTGATAATGAAAAACGATCAACTAAGCATCAACTTCCGCCAAAAATTCCAAATACTTTTTTATTTATTTAAAACAAATTTTAATAATTAAATAATAAAATCAAAAGAAAGCTACATATAGCCATGTCTATTAACTTAAATAACTTTAAAAATAACTGTTAGTAAGCTAAATGGAATTAATGTTTATTTATCTGGGGATAAATAAAGGAATCAACGAGATGCTTGGGCGAATAAAAGCACTTGAGGTGGCGGCTAAGGAAAATTCATGGAAAATCGCGTGCCAAGTGGCGCTTTTTTTCCCCTCTCTCTTTCTACGCAAACATATTGCCCTCCCTTTCTGTATCTCTATCTGTATGTGGTGTGTGTGTGTGTGTGTGTGCGAGCGTGGCTAATTTGCTTGGCACAAAAAGTGTAGCATGCTTTTTGGGGCCACTCGCAACACGCAACGCAGCGCAAAAGTTGCGGCCAAAATGCAAAATGGAAGCAAGCGCCTCGCACACACATCCTCAGGATATATATATATATATACATATATATGTATATGCGTGTGTGTTTGTGGAACTAAAACTCTTGCACTTCGGGAAAACTGGGGAAAAGTTGGCTGCTTTTCTCCGGCCACTTTGTTGCTGCTGCTGCTTTGGACCGAGTTGAAAGTTTACGCAATCAACTTTTTCGCCATTGGTTTTTCTTGTTTTTCTTTTCGTTTTTTTTTTTTTTTTTTTTATCAGCCAAGGCATCCCCCAGAAGCGAAACGTAGCAGAGAGAGAGAGAGAGTAACAGAGAGGGAATGACGTTGACGGGGCCAAAACTTTAATGTGGCATCAGCAAATGCGAGGGAAATGGCTGGGGAAAGTGCGAGAGAGCGTGGCAAACCAATGGCGCCAACAGCTCTGCGGCTGTCTGTGTGTGGGTTTTGTGCCCACCAAGTGTGTGTGTGTGTGTCAGAGCTGGTCAACCCAGCACACTTGCCAAAAAAGAAAATCTTCTAAATTGGCAATCAATCCTGGTAGTAAATCCCATTGAAAAATATAATCTCTTTTTGGTAATATTTTGCAACAAGTTTTGTACATCTTAAAAATATTATTTTTAAGCTTACATAAAAAAAAGAAAGCATTTGAAAGGATTCCTTTGGCCCTCTCTATTTACTTGCTTTTATTGTACTTATTGCTATATTTTAATTATATTTATTGCTGATATAATTTTAAGGCTAGAAGCCTTTTCTCCTAGTGCATCCTCTTAGATCTTATTTGTTGTTGGAGGAGGTTAGGAGTCACTGTCTCCGAAATGCTGGAGAGCATTTAAACTAGAAAATATTGGAATGACAGCGGAGAATCGCAGAACCGCAGGCCCCGCGGGCAAAATTAAATGAACAGTCAAGACAGTTGGCTGAATGCTAGGGGGGAGGGGGGAGAGGTGGGTGGAAGTTTTCCGGGCGGCAGGCACGAACGAACGGACACCCTGGTGTGACCTTGAAGTCAAATGTCCACCTAGCATAGTCACCGAACATGAAAAGTAATCAAACAAAGTTGTGGAACGTCGGTGGGGCCGGGGGGGTTTTGCTAAATGTTAAACGAAATGGAAATGGATATGGGAAAATTGGGGAAAAGCTGAACTGAAAAAGAAATTTGAAAGATTAAGTAAGAACTGCTAACGGCTATTTTGTTCTTAAAATTATATTTAAAGCGTCTGCAAGGCTATATTTTTGATAAACATTTTACAGAAGGAAATTTGTGTGATTTGTCAAACAGAACTTCGATTTATCACCCATAAATTGTAACGTTAAAATATCGATTTATCGACTTATATCGATATAGTATTGATATTGTCATTATTTCTGCTATTACTAGTCTTTACACTCTCATTACTTAAATTAAATTTCAGTTAAAAAAAAAATAAATCGGGTTTGCTGTTTAAAGTTTAAATTATGAAAGATTTTGTATATTCTATATTTAATTATATATTTTTTTGTTTTGTTTTTCTATATTTTTTCCTCATTTGTTTTTCTCTTTTAATTTAATGTTTTGATTTAAATCCCTAGTTCTCTCTCTATCTTTGTATATATAATTGCCCTCTGGCTATATATCTATATTATTTTCTTTCTTGCCGCTCATTTTAATTACTTCCTTACATATATATGTAGTATATTTTCTGTTTAAGTTTTTGAAACAAATTAAATTAGTTTTACTGCCCGCAGAAGCTGACTTTAGCTGGTTTCCTTTTCATTTCTACTCTGACTCATGTTGGTTTCTCAGGGCTCTGAGTGGTTTTTCGCTTGGGATCGCAGCTTCTCACTTAATTATGCAAATTTAATAACAAACGCCAAATGGCGCGCAAAAAGAGACAGAGAGAGAGACAAAGAGGGGGTTTATTATAAATGCCATTATGCGACAAGTTGCCAGAGGGGATGAAGGGAAAGTGGAGCGAAAGTCGAGTGAAAGTAAAAATGGAAGTGGCGGAGCAGCTCTGTTGCAATTCTCCTCAAGCATGCCCCAAGGAGTCGTAGCGGTAACAGGCTGGCCTAATCAACGTGGCTTTTTTAGCGTGTTTTTCCCCTCCCAAAACTCCCTTACTTTCACTCATTTTCTCCACCTTTCCGCCCCCTCAAAAGCCAACCCCAAACCCCGTTTGTGCATTCTCCAGCTGTCGCTAATGTAATTAAATCGCAATGCTGTCGGTGGCCGAGCCTTTTTATACTTTTTCGACAATAAAATTTATGCACTCGTCTCGGCGAAAAAGGGTTGAGAGACAGAAAGAGAGAGTGGCAGAGAGAGAGAGAGAGAAAGTTGGTGGGTGCGGGAGTTGAGTGCCTGCAAAATGCGGCAACCTCTGGAAAATGACATGGCCAGCTGGCAATCTGTGGCCTAATCGCCACTCCAAAAGGGGTTGGCCAAAAAATCCCAAGGCAAAGAGGAGGCAAGGAGAGGCTTTTGGCGGAGGCCAGGGAAGGCGAGTGCCGCCAGGAGGTGTGCATAAGAGATAATTGCAAGCAGCGTTGGGCCATCCGAGCCGTACAACGTTCACCATTCACAGTAATGGCATAAAAAAAACCCAAGCTAGAGGAAATTATTGTGTCAAGCGACACGCAGAGAAAATATAGTAAATGGAAAGGAAATGTTGGTATATTTAAAATAGTCTTTTCCAAAAGCAGCACACATGTAACTAAAGAAAATACTGGCAATACTGACACATATTTTTGTTAATAAAAAAACCTTCTACTTTCCAAAAAATAAAAATAAATAAATAAACGATCAACATATTAAGATTAAATTAAAATTAACAAAACAACAAAAAAATATATTTTTTAATTTTTAATGATGTAGTTATTTTTTCCATCGGCTGTTGATGCATTTTTTGATGATGAAGAATTTTTTTTTTACTAATATTTTATATTTTTGATCATAATTATTACACCTCTAATGTGTGATAATATTGTTTACTTACTACTAGTTTATAATATTGAATCCAGAATAGTTTTCCTCAGTGCTTAGGGCAGTGTGTGAGTGTGTGTATGAGTAACACGTACATATGTGTGTTTGCGACAAGTTCCTAACAATGGCAACAGAATATCCAACAACAATGGCCGACAAACACACACACACAGACAACCGGCAACCGCTAGGAAGACGGCAAATGCAAAAACCACAAAAAAATAATGACAAAACTGGCCAGCTTGGACTTGAACCAAAGGCGTGGCGGAAGGGGGATCACAACCGAAGGGGGGTAATTTGGGCAGGGGGGAAAGCCAGAGAGACGCTATAAGAGGGTATCAGAGAGGCACCAGGAGTGCCACAAAGCCACCGTGGTTTCAAACTCAAGAAGAAAGGGAGAAAATATAAAACTTGAAAAGAAATTTAAAAGAAGCAGTATAAAATCATTTATTTATTTATATATTCATTGATATATTTATGTATTTATTTTTAAATATACATTTCGGATATGAATTTGGGGAAGAAGAATTTCGGCAGAATTTGTCTGTCAATGCTATTTTTTAAATTCCTAAGTTTAATTAATTACGTAACTCTTTGATTTATTATAGCCTAAACAGTTTATTTTAATTTAATATAAATTATAAAAACTTTGAATTTAATTTTTGTTTTTAAGTATGTTGCTCCACTGTTTGCCGTCCAAGCGGAAATGAAAGTTTTGCGAAATTGCAACCGCATTTGTGCCAGTGTGTGTGTGTGTGACACTCTCTCTCTCTCCCTATGTGTGTGTTTGTTCCGGGGGTGTATTTAGTTAATGGACTAGTTTTGTTATATCCCACGGAGGACGGAAGGAGCAGCTAGCTCTGCAATGCCCCAAAAAGTACCCCTCTTGGTCAAGGCCTCCGGCAAATCCACTTAGGTGGACTCTTTTTCGGACTGCGGTCGACCGCACAAATCCAAATCAATCAACGACAAGGCTCCAACTTTTCTTTTTTCCATTTCCACTTGAATTTTCCTCTCTCTCTCTTTTTTTTTTTTATATTTTTTTTTTTTTGGCAACTTACAATTGTAAATGCTGCACAGCTAATTGGCCAAGGGAGAGTGGGAGGGAGTGGGAAAACACCGCCTCATCAATCATCGGGAAACACGGACCGCCTGCCGGAAAATGGAGCTGGGAAACTGAAATGGCGGTGCTGGGAACCCAACCAAAAGCCCAATTTTGATGCCTTTGTTTCCGCTTCGGCTTGTTGACATTTCAGGTTGAGTTGTCAGACCCGAAAAGCTAATCCCAATACGGGGATACGGGATATCGGCAGGGCCTTAATCCTCGCTACACACTCCACTCCACCTCTGCCTTTGTTTGGCTTTCAAATAAAAATCAAAAAATCATTAATTAAATCGCAACTCAGCGTGCGTCTTCGTCTCCATCTCCATCTCTTGGTTTTTCCTCTTCCCTTTTTCCTCCTGTGTTGATGTTGACATTTATAATACATCATCCCTGATCGAGCTCATAAATAATTGGGCAATCAGGGGCTGCTCCGTCCATCTTGGCTGTCAATCAGCAATGAAATATTCATCTCCTTGCGATATTATTATTATTGGATTTGACGTTTTGAGTGCTTTATTAGTTATCGTTACCAATTTAAGTGGGGAAATGTCTTAAAGAAAATAATAACAAAAAGGTAACTCAAAGAAACTTAAGAAAAGTCGAAAGTATATTTAATATTATACCTTAATTTTTATTAAAAAACCTGCAATATTTATTTATTATCCCTTGAACACTTGCAGCTGAATAATTTAAAGTTTAACGAGTTCCTTAAACGGTAAATCAAAGTTAAGAAGCTAAGGCTTCAAATGTACATTTAAATATTCAAAGCCTCTCCTGTCATCCTGGCCAAAGCGTGTCTACTCTGGAAGGACACTCCTCGAAGGACACAACACACATTGCACATTCATTGTGATCTCATTTGGTTCCGTTTCGTTCTGTGTTCCGTTTGGATTGGGTTCGGGGGAAACCTTGCTCTCAATCCCAGGCTTTTACCCGCCAGTTGACATTTTTCCCACATTCCCTGCTCCGCCGCTCCACTTGGCACCGCAATCGGGTTAAGGCCTGCTCCCGCCGGATGCTCCAAGGGGGTGGCTTTGGGGTAGCTGGGAACTGGTAGCGGGTAGCTGGTAGCAATCCGCGGCTTAAAAAGAAATCGCGGCCGGACAGAAATGGCCAAGGCAAATTGCAAAACTTTGTCCAGGCCAGCTTTGAATGCCATTAAGTGTGGGAGCCACAGGGCAGTACACACACACGTGACACCACACATGACACTCAGCCACCGCACAACACACACTCACAGAGCCTAGAGCATGTACCCATCCTAAAGACTAGAACCCATCTCCTTTTTGCGCTTAAAAATAATAAAAGAATCAGACCGGTTGCCACCTCAGAAAGAAATGCAAGAGAAGAAGAGCCTGTCAGGATTGGACGTCCTTTTTGCAACTTTATATGTGTACTAAACTATAATTATATGCATAATTTTTATACTATTATGAAGGTAATCACATACCAATTTACAATTATTATAAAGATACTTTTCTTTGGTTTGAAATTCAAAATATATAAAAGGCTTAGGAAATATGTGAGCCCAAAGAAAGCACTTGGAAAATGTTGTTCTAGGTACTAGGAAATTTGTAAACCTTTTCTATTAGCCTCTAAAATTTATTAAATCTATAAATATAGGATTGGATTATTTAAAATATATATAATATATTTTTTTTCAATCTATTATTAACTTCTAGAACTTAAAATCTACAATTTATTACGATTTTTTATATTATATTTATTACGATTTTAAACAACAATTTTATTCTCAAAACGTTTGTAAAACATAAATTAAATATGTGAGGGCTAGGAAAATATTGCGTTGGCCAACCTGTCGTATGCGTAATATTTGTTGAATTGCTTCACGAAAGTTATAATTTGTTGGTCTGCACAAAAATGTAAACATTTTGCTAATTAAGTTGGAGTTGGTTTATTTTCAGGGAGAGAGAGAGAGAGACAGAGATTAGTTTGGGGAAAAATTAGTTTAGAGAGGGGAGTTAGTTTAGGGAAAAGGGTCCTCCCTAATGCCCGTGCATAAATGCTGAGGTTGCGCTCCTCGCTCGTCCATCGTCCATCGTCCATCGTCCATCGTCCATCGCTCTTCGTCCTTCGTCTGTGTATTATATTTTTCCAACTACTAACAGGCCATATGCAGAGCGTAACGAGATAGCCGTTCGCCCCCATAGGAGCAGGAGCAGGAGCAACCCACCCACTCCTCCTCCTTTTAGTCACGGCAACTGTTGACACTACAAAGTAGGAAACGCTGTTGTTGCCACTGCCAGTGTCCTTGCCTGCTGGCTGGTGTCGTAAAAAGCGCTCTCTACGTTCGTGCTTTATATATATTTATATATATATATACATAAATATGCATTTCCCATTTGCCAGCAGCCAGCAACCATCGAGCCATGGCATGCGAATATTTTTATACATATTCATTGGCTTGGCCATGTCCATGTCAATGTGGGTTAGTGTGCTCCTGCTCCTCTGGCTCTTACCCAGCCTCAGGCTCTGGCTTCATCCTGCTCCTCCCCCTCCTCCTGTCTGGCACCTGCTACATGCAACTCCAGGCCAAAGCTGACATGCATGCCACATTTGCATAGCCAGCTGTAATCCCAGTCCTCCAATGGCGCAGACCCCATATAATGTCAATAAAAAGTAACAGCCGCGGAATTCAACAAATAAGCAGAGGTGTACCCTTAGATGTCATTTAAAAATCTCAGAAATTTCACAAATACATAGGCTTAAAGATGGCTCAGGCTTTTTGATAATAATTATAAATCATAAAGGTCTAATTTGGCACTTATTAAATCACCTGAACGTAAACTACAAGCAAAAAAAAAAAAAAAACAGCATAAAGCAAGTCAAATGGCAAACAGCAAATAAATAGTAAAACAACCAGTCAGACTTAATGGGCATCGGGTGGGTATGGGTTGGTTATAGGTGGGCATGGGCTTGGGTGGGGAATGGAATGCCCACCAGCAGGTCGATGCCAGTTACAGTTACCCGATGCGATGCCATGTCCGTGTTTGTGTCCGTTTCGTCCATATGCATGTCCGGGAGTCCCTTTGTCCGTGTCCGTGTCCGTATCCATGTCTGTATCGCTGCCATGCGATGCCAGCGCGTGGTTTACACATGTTACCGGCTTACCTGAGGACTCCCATTCGAACTCGTACTGCGAGTTTTGAGCTGGCAACAAATTTAGCAATAACAACCGCCATTAGTCGGACGGTCATGGGTGAAGTCCTAGGTACTAAGCTGGGACTAGTTGTCAATATTTGGGTACCTTTATTTTGGGAGTTTTAGTGTACCATATATTATTTTGTGCAAGTTGTCTTGTAACTGTTTAGAATAGTTTTTCACAAGTGAATGTTGATATTACTCTGTCCAAAGGAGACCTTTTTTTTGTACCCTTTGCAGGAGTTGACATGTACCTTTTCAATAATAAATAAAGTACCTAAGCTATCACTGCCAACTCTGGCCAGAGCAGCTCACAAAGTGAGTGGGCGGGTTGCAGCCAATAAAACGATTTTGATTATGAATGACAACATTTGAAATGTTCCAATTACGCTCAAATATTTTGATAAACTTCCACGGCAAAATCCCAATAGACTGACGGAACTGGGGACTGAGCCGAATGACTGAATAACTGACTAACTGAATGAATGACTCACTGTCGTTGGCCATTTCGCAGACAATTGTAAAGGAAAGAATGTAATGGTGAAGTGATGGAAAAAATCCATACTTTCCTTTAAAAATTTAAATCGCTTAAATGCAGAACTTTGATTGCGTTAAATGTAAATAAAAACGTGAAGAGCGGTGATTTGATTGTTCAGATTGATGTGGGTATATAGCAAAGGATTTTATAGCGCCTAATATTCAAACAGGAAGGATTCTGATGAGAGGACTAGGGATAGACTTGTTATGATATGAATGAATGGTAATAAACTATACATAAACTATGCACCCATTAAAAGCAGTTTTTTATACTTAATTATATTATTATATTTAATTTATAATATAAAAAATGTATTTTTTTTTTATTCTAATAATTCTTAAATTTATTATACTTTCAGCGGACAGCTCGTTCCTTTTGGCCAACGCACAAATTGTCGATTTCCCGATCGTCTACTGCAATGAGTCCTTCTGCAAGATCAGCGGCTATAACCGGGCCGAGGTCATGCAGAAGTCGTGCAGGTATGTGTACGTATTGCCGATTTTTTCTCACTCCAAAACTATTCTAGCTGTCCTTGCTGTTGTTGCTGTTGTTATTCTTGGTGTTTTTTAATTGATTGTGTGTGTGTGTGTTTCTTTTAATTGATTTCCAATTCGGTGGTCTCGATGTCAAGGCTTTTCTTTTGCCACTCATCTCGGTTTGGGAAAAGCCAGGAGTGTGTACATTTGTCACTGTCACTGTTTCAGCCACTGTAACTGTTACTGCTGTGGTTGTACTGTGTCTCTTTTCTGTCTCTTTGATTTAATTTAGTTTTAATTTTAATTGGCCTTACAGTCTGACTGACTCTCCTCTTCCTGTGATTAATTAAATGCGAATCGTGGAGCTTCACACTTTTTGCTTAGTTTTTCTTGTGAAAACTGATTCTTTTCTATTTTTATTTAACATAAATTTAAGAACCTTGACGTAAAAGGGTTCTTATGAATATCTAGCTACATTTTCTCCTAGATATTTTTATGTTTAGATTTTAAATTATTTTTTTTTTTATTATATTATATTCAGCTTTGCATTTTATTATTAAAATTAAGAATTTAATGAGACTAATACAAGGGAGTCTTTAAAATATTTTAATCTCATTTTGGTTTCTTTAGATGACTTTTAATTTCCTTTCAATTCTTCTTTGAAAATCCTGTTTATGTCTTCTCAGGTTTCTAAATGCTTTTAACTAATTTTTCCCTAATTTTTGGCCTGACTTTGAACCACCTTAAAGTTGCATGCTCATTTCTTAGGCAAATATTAGCTTTTGAGCAGTGCTTTTGCAAACGATAAGCTGCCTAATCGCACAGGTAACACAGGTGGGCGGCAAGAATGAGAGAAAGAGAAAGAGAATGAGAGCCAGGACTTTTTCCTTGGGGAGCGGTGCCTTGGCAGCTAAGAGGATTGTACGAGATTGCCGGAGATTTCTGCTGGTCACTAGTCTCTCTCTGGCTTCCTCTTTCTCTTTTTCTCCCTCTCTCCCATCGTTGCCATTAACAGCTGTTCACGCACCTGACCCGCCGCCATTTTGCAGTGTTTATCTGCTTAACGGCTTATCCGCAGCTGCTTACGCCATTACAGCCATTGGAATGTTGGAGTTCATTTATTGTTCACTCTCTTCACCTCTTGTAATTTTTCCCCCTCGTTTTCATTTCATTTTTTTTTCCAATTAATTTGCACACTCTTTGTTTTGCTTTGTTGTTGTTTCTGCGCCATTAAAAAACCATTGTCGAACTTAATGCACTTTGCTGCTCAGCGAACTTAATGCAAATGGACGGACCTTCCGCTTTCCGTTGCCGCGTAATGAGTGGGGGAAAACGCCACAAAGTATGCCGCGCACAATGGAGATGAAGATATGTATGTATGGGCCAAAGATAAGGGCAATTATCCTCCCTCATTCATAACTTTTGGAGGTTCCACGGAAAATATCGTTCGATTCTTACATTTATTAATTAGAGTTTAAAAACTGAAACAAATTTTTCAAATCCAATGTAAGACAAGGCAGGTCCTCAGCAGATCCTGAAGAAAGTTCAGTCCTATACGCCGACATTTGTACCCTGCCAGCGTTTAGCCCCATGTCATCGTGAATAATCTTACTAGTGTTGGGACACTTTTCTTTGCCAAACTGGCCGCGAGACCAAGAAGAAGTACTAGCTCTGCGGCAAAGTGGCGACATTCACGATCACGGTGCCTGGCCAGCTGGCAGAGCGGCAAATATTGATGTGCCTGGCCACCACAACGAAGACTATATGACGAACGTCCTGCTTTTAGGAAGACTTTGCTAACTATAAATCTTGTGCCCGAAAGGGGAGTGAAAACATTTGGCTTGGCGTTTATCCGTATGACACCCTTGATGGCTTGGTGGGTTAATATAGAAACCTGTATGTGAAAACAGATATAGGAATGATATAGAAAAAAGACTTCATGGAGTACTAAAATAACTTACCGATGGTTAGTTCCAACCCGGGAAAAAAATTAGCTTGTTGTCCACGAATATATTCAAAGATTATTCGTGTTTTTGTGAGATCAAGATGTAGTCCGTTATTTCCAATACAGCTGGCTTGTGCCTAGTTTAAAAAATGCATATCAATGCAAAATTTAGTCAATTAGAGGGTATAGCTCACAAATTAAAAGATTCTTGAAGAGTCTCTTAAAATAATAAATACATATATAAAGATGGACATACCTTTCTTAAAGCATCCATACTAGCTGCGGGAAACAGATGAAGACCTGGAAACACTGGTTTTCCTGGGCTTGGGCGTTGCTTTGATACCATTTCTTTTTTTTTTAATATTTATTATATTTCATATATATTTAATTTTATATATATTTTTGACAAAACAAGAACCAGTGGATGACTTTCGCTGAAAGCAACCCACTGGCCTTGTGTCGATGGCCAACAAGGTAGTCATCCGTACAAACCCCAAACTAATGGTAGGTCCGTTTCGATTCGAAAAGATATGAATATATATTGATTTGTTAGCAAGCAAATCAGTCGCATTTGCTGTGCTGACCAATCGGAAAAATACCCTTTACTCTTGTTAGATGGCGCTTCTGGCACAGAGATCGCGGATGTCGCCACTTTGCCGCAGTTCTAGTAGTTCTTCTCGGGCCCGCGGCCATTCTGCAAAGAATAGTGTCCTCCATCAGCCAGATCATTCACTATAACATGAGGTTTAATGCAGGCAGGGCACAAAGTTCGGCAAAAAAGATGTGTCGCATATAATGGAGCTGGATTTTCCGTTTGCCATGAGGTTCAATTTTTTATTTTTGTCATCAGAATTTGTTAATCCGTTTTATGCTAGCCAGGTTAAAGCTGAAAACATTAGTTTGCAATATTTTAAAATGTCTTCTCTTACTAAAACATGACAATAGATATTGACAGATGTGAAGAATTTTTCTTTTATGACAAGGAATTAATTTGACAGTAAATATAAATTTTTTGTTCTATTTTTATTATCAGTAGTTCCCCCTTTGCTTCATTAGTAAATTAACAATTAGTAAAAAAAAACTTGCCAGCAAAGGAGCAGCTTCTCCTTTCTTTTAATATGTATGGTTAATAATAATAATATTAAATAATAATATTTTCTTAATAAACTGCAACATTTTGTATGTTTTAATGAATTAAATCACAAAAAAAACACTTACCAGCTGAGGTACGGCGATTAGCACTCGCGTTTCATTAAACATTTAGATTATTCCGTTTTTTTCTATACTTTTTTGTTCACTTTGATTTTTTATTATACTTTTTATTTGCACTGAAAATTTTATTCTTTATGTATTTATTTCCTAAACAACTGCTTTAGACGAATACGGGAGACTGAATGAAAAACCTAAAACGAACGAAAGACCTTTTGTCAAAAACCTAGAGATGAGACTCCATTCATTTGGATAAGGCCTACTAGGATTATAATTTTTTTTTACGATTATACTGACATAATTAAACAATGTTAATTTTAAATGTTAAATATAATTGTAAAAAAAAAATAATAATAATTATTATTTATAGATCTTGGCGGGACTGTAAATTATTTTTTATTTCCAAAGTATTAGAAATGTATATGTTCCATTCTCAATGGATCGCATTTAAGGCTGTCAACAATTTGGGATAATGAAATGGAACAAAGTAAAACTTAATCTTTACCAAGTCAATAATAATAAAACAATTATTTATATTATATCTTATATATATATATATCTTGGATAATCTAAAAAGTAACTCTTATCGCGAAAAATAGTTTTAGTTACTCCGTTGTTTCCCCCTCGATTTTCTTTTCTGCGTTTGCAATTCCATTCACCGTTACTCTGTTTCACTGTTTCACTGTTTCAAATTGCCTTCCGGTCCTGACCAAACAGAATATTTGTATGCAAACCTTTGGTGAATTGATGGCGAAAGAGACGGCTGATAGATGGGCAAGCGAGCAAGAGGAGAGGAGGAGGAGCGAGTGCAAGAGCATCTGCCCAAGTGTTAACTGCATTTGTTTGCCTTAATTTGGCTAGAACTCTGCCGCCGCCTCCTCCCTTCCGCTCCCACCGGCTGCCTCATAAATCAACAAGCGGCGACCCAGAGGCCAGCGTATCCAATGATTCTCCCGAGAATTGTTTGTAATTTGCAGGCCGAAAAAACAGCGCTGGAAGCCGCAAAAAAAGAGAGAGAGAAAAAAAAAAAGGGGGTAGGCACTCCATTTTACCATGGAGCAGCCACCCCGAAGGCCACCTCGGCTCACCTGCAGCATCAGTGGGCAATTCCCTAGCCGAAGAAATACAAGTTTTTAATGCCAATCTGCCGTTTAGCTAGCGATGTGCCTTGCTCTTCTGGGCCACCACAGCACCAGAGGAGGCGTCAAGGGGAACGCCTAAAAATTATGAAACATTTAAATTTATTTTAAAATCAGCATGCCTAAACATGTTTGAGCCCCTTGAAAACAAACATCAATTAAAAATGGTAATATGCGTTTTTCCGATGAGTTCTCCCCCAAAAAGCAACCTTTTCATTTGTATAAATATAACTGTTTTAGCGTAAACCCCTTCTAAAACTACTCTTTCGCGATCCGCCTCTGGCCTCTATAGCCATCTCCCTCGCCGAGTTAGAGAGTGAGGGCACTACACATTTGCCTCTTTCATCCGCTCAATCATCCGTGTTGGTGTGACCCACTTTGTTGTTGTCTTTGTCCCTGTCCCTGTCGCTGTCGTAGTCTTTGTTTTTGTTTGCTTCTTTTATTTCTTTTTCTTTTTTTTTTTTTTTTTGGGCCCTCCATTTTTGCTGTGGTCGCGTGAGAAGCGAATAGGGAATATATAGGAGAAAAAGAGGAATGACGGCCAAAGGCAACAGGAAAACAGTGACCAGCAAAAAGTAGCAAAAAAATAGCAGAAAAAAAACGGAATTGGTTAAAGGGAAAATGGTTAGGGAAATGGAAAAGTGGGAGGGTAAAAAGCAGTCAAGGAATCGCTTTATTTCCGATCGAAAATCACTTTTTTTTTATTCCTGAACTTATTATCAGCAAAAGGAACAACTTTTTAAAATTTTTTAAAATTCTAAAAAAATTACGTATACATAATATTACATTTTAATTGGTTTCAAATATTGCGTATACGCCTAGGTGAATGCATTTGTTTCTTAAAATTATCTTTA
>JAEIIJ010003000.1:0-22886 GCA_018904815.1 Drosophila ogumai
ATTTATTGATTGCTTAGTTTTTCTGAGATTATTTCGTAATAAGTACACTTTTTTAGATGGTTTTTTTTAAAGTCAATTAAACCTCTTATAAACTAAAATCAGAAAGGCTTAAACTTATTTTAAACCATTTTAAATTGACAAAATTATTTATAAAATAATTCAATTCTCGATAAAAATTTCCCACGGCACAAACAACTATTTTATAGATTTCATATTGCAGAATTAATTTAACAAGTACTTTTTTAGATTTTCTATTCACGTTTTTTTTAAATATAAATATTAATATAAATTTCTTTAGAAGTTCAACTCCACCGATGGATATTAAACGTTTTCTATCCTAGCTCCCTTTTTGGGCTTCCCCTTTTTTCCGTAACCTAAGCTAAATTGTTTCTGGCACTCTGACTTATTGATTTTTGCGTAATACTCACCTTTTTTTTTGCCCCGTGCCAACCCTAGAGGAGATTATCAATGCCAGCATGGGGGTGAATGGAGGCGCCACAGGAGGAGGCGGAGGACATCACATACTATCGCAGTCGACTTCGTTGCCGGTGATGCCGTCGCACCTGCCGCTTCACTTGCTGAATCAGAACCAGGCGCCGCCGCCAAAGCCAAGTGCCAAGAGTGGACCCCACCTGCGCATCGTGGAGGAGCCGACGAACAACATAATCCGATTTCGCTATAAATGCGAGGGACGCACCGCTGGCTCCATACCCGGCATGAACTCGAATTCCGAGAACGGCAAGACCTTTCCCACCATCGAGGTGTGCAACTATGACGGCCCCGTTGTCATCGTGGTGTCCTGCGTGACCAGCGACGAGCCCTACCGCCAGCACCCTCACTGGCTGGTCAGCAAGGAGGAGGCGGATGCCTGCAAGTCGGGCGTCTACTCCAAGCGCCTGCCGCCCGAGGAGCGGCGTCTGGTGCTCCAGAAAGTGGGCATTCAGTGTGCCAAGAAACTGGAGATGCGCGACTCGCTGCTGGAGAGGGAGCGCAAGAACGTGGATCCCTTTGGGGGTGAGTATCTCCTTTTACTCTTTATTATCTAAGAGGCTTCCTCCTAATACTTCTTTCCTTATCCCTCTAGCCAAATTCGATCACAAAGACCAGATCGACAAGATCAACAGGTACGAGCTGCGACTGTGCTACCAGGCCTTCATCACAGTGGGCCACACACGAGTGGCCCTGGATCCCATTGTCTCCTCGCCCATCTACGGCAAGAGCAACGAGCTAACCATCACCCGGCTGTGCAGCTGCTCGGCACCGGTCACCGGGGGCAACGAGATTATCATGCTGTGCGAGAGAATAGGCAAGGATGACATCGAGGTAAGGTTCTACGAGACGGACGGCGACGGTCGGGAAACGTGGCATGCCAATGCCGAGTTCCTGCCGACGGATGTCTTCAAGCAGATGGCCATCGCCTTCAAGACGCCGCGCTACAGAAATCCCGAGATCACACAGAGTGTACATGTGAGTGGATAGCACTGTTCTTTTGCAGGGATAGGGATAACCAAGACCCTCTGTAATTGCAGGTGGAGCTAAAACTGGTGCGACCCTCGGATGGAGCGACGAGTGCCCCGCTGAAGTTCGAGTACTATCCGAATCCAGGTACGGTAACCTTTGCCCGGCTGCAGCGCAAGCTGAAGCGCCGCCAGGAGCTGGACGTGTTCCAGCAGATCCTCTCCCTTGACAGCGAATCCGCCACAAAGTACTCGTGTCCGCCGCTGGACTTGGAGGAGGAGAACAACACGGTGTCGTCGGACGACCAGCAGAGTTCGGGAACGCTCAACGAGTTCGAGATAATGGTAAAGAAGCTGCAGATGCAGCAGCGCGGCGAGTCCCATGAAATGGACGGAGGAACCGTCACCGAGTACACGGATAACGATAACGAGCCTGACATGGAGATCGAGCTGGAGGTGCCACAGTTACTGCCCCAACTGGCGGACGACTGCACCCAGACATCCACGCCCATGGAGGAGATACTGCAGCATCCCCAGCTGCAATCGCGTCCGCTGACCAATGTGGACAAGATCACCGAGTGGATGAAGAGCAGCGAGTTCGAGCGAACGGATAGCTTGACAGTGGAGAACGGAGATACCCAGTCCCTGTCGAATAGCACCGCTCAGACAGCCTTCACCAATGTCAGCAGCCTGACGGCCAATACGACCATAACGAATCAATTGGAGGAGGAGGCCCATCTGGCCAATGGCTCCCGCAGGGATACCCTCGAAAATCCCGCAGTTAAGGAGCTGCCGGAGGCCGACAAGGAGCCAGAAATGGTTACGGCCAGTGCCCAGGCCTCCGTGGATCTGGACGAGAACTTCGATGAGACCGCCACCTACACGAGCCTTCAGATAGCTTTCAACAATCCCATAGACATAGCAGCTCCCAAGGAGAGCAGGCAGGGTGGTGGTATACCGATGTATCCACCCACCAATCCGTTTGGTTCCCTGGACGATGCCGAATTGGTGGTTCTAACGAATCCACCGGCACCCAGAATTAAAGTGAATGCCGCCCAGACCCCAGCCACACCACCAGACTCGCCGCCCCTGCCGCTGCCACCGCGTACACCTTCGCCAGATCCCGAGCACAGATTGCCACCGCTGCCACCGAAACCCCAGAGAAACTCGCAGGATCTGAGCATTGTCAGTGACTCCATCTCGATAAACCGCTCCCGAAACGGCAGCCTTAGCTCCGCCAGAACCACACCCTCGCCCATTATCATAATGCGAACCCCCGATCAGAGTCCCACCAAACGGCAGCCCACGCCAAGCGAGTCGCCCAAGAAGCGCCAGGGATTCTTCTCCCGATTCTTTTCCCGACGCAAGAGCAGGGCCGAGGACGATGAGTCCCTGACACCGGGTGCCAGTCCCAGCAAGCAAGTATCCGGCAGATCGAAAGCCACCACACCCACCGGCAGCCGGGAGCCGAGTGTGGCGCATTTCTCCCTCGGCGATCCCAATCGCAGCTCCACGAAGTCCATGCAACCGCTGGGCAAGAGCGAGGGCAGGAATGGCAAGCCAGTGGGTCGTAGCTCAAGCAGTGTGTCCGGCAAGAGGCCAGCCCACCTGGACGCGGATGTGATTCACATTCCGCTGAAGGGTGGCGACAGCGAGAACAGCTTGCTCCGTCCAGAGAGCTACTCAAATGCCAGTACCCTGAGCTACGGACGACCGCTGGACCGGAAGACGCTCAGCACCCTGCAATTGGCGGATATTCCCATCAGTGATGGCAACATGGAACTGGTGGCCATTGCCGACCGTCAGAGCATCAGGAATTTGTGCGAAGGCGCCTATGGTGTGGTTCTGGATCCCAGTGTGGATCTCTCCGAGGCCGAGCACTTTGCGCTGTACACCAGCAAGAGTCCTGAGCCACCATTTGGCGGCGAGCTGGGCGGAGATGGCAGAGGAGCAGGTGGCGGCGGCGAGGGGGCGGAAACAACCGATTTCCTTAGCGCAGATGAAATTGCTCGGCGGCTGGCGGAAGCCAATGGATTGCAGTAGAGATGGAGCGAAAAAATGAACGGGGTTAAGTGGTAACTGATTTGTGGTTGGAAAGTATAAATATAAACCCTTAAATGCATTTATTTAGAGCTGCAAAATTGAATAACCTTTTGCTAAAGGGTTTCGTTTTAATTTTGAAACGCATTTAAAAGTTTTTATCCACCAAATAAAATCAGTTACCCTTAGCTCCAAGCACTAGCTAGTTTAATCTTTACAAAAAAAGCACACAACTATACAAAACAAATATCTTTTCTAGTCGTCTTTTCTCTATTTCAGTATTAATTACCAAATATAATGCTTACATACAAATTATCTTCTAGCTTAGAAATACCTGAGAAATATCTCACCGATAAGGAAAACAAGGAAAATTCGTTTCTAATCACACAAACCACCTCCGAATGTCTTTTTAGAAACCCTCACCCAGCACAATCGTTCGGAGACCCGCAAAGCGGTTGAAAGCCTTAAACGCGGTCTCATGAGCACCGATTTCTATCCAACCAAGCACGTGAAAACGTCCAGTAAGTCCCTGAGAATATTCCGCATTTATAACTGGTGCTGGGAATGGGTTCCGGGTACAAGTAGTTCCTAGAAATCAAAATACACACATCCGCCCCATACACATATGTTATTCATTTTTCAATTAAGACGTAGCGAGAATTGATTCACTATATATACATTTGCAAACATATAGAACAGGAGTTTATATACCTTGTGGACCAAATGGGGTACAAATGTTGTCCAACCCCCATCCCAGGAATTGTTGGAAGTCGTAGAAATAAAGCTATGATGGCTTATTTAGGGAACAGTTTGTTGAGCGCCGTTTCGAATTGAAAGTTTTAGTGTTCTACACATTCTTGATGTATTGAAAAAAATTATGAATAAAGGACTTTTCAATAAAAATCTTTGGAATTTACTAGAGAAAAATAAAACGTGTAAAAGTTTTTAGTTTTTGTGAAATCTTAATAAATTTATTTGGATTTTTGAAAATTAGTTTAAATATCCTTGCTGTGTTAAATGCAATATATAATTAAATATGTTCAATTTCCCGCTTAGATAGGATTAAAATTATAATTTATCTTGAAAATATAACCCTTAAATAGGAATGTATATTCAAAGAGAAAGTCCGAGGATATAAGTAATTAATTTATATTTCAGTACGTTCTTAAATTTATGGTTTCTATATACAATGTATGTATATACCAGAATTATTTCGTTAAAAAATTAATTTATTTATAAACTTCTCATTCTTCTTCATTTCCTTGAGTTTATAATGAATTTAATTTCCAAAACTTTTCAACTTAAAAGCAAAACTCAAAGTTTGGCTTAAATTAACTGCAAGGATATTTAAACCCTCGGACCACCGAGGACTCCTTTCCCCTCTGTATTTTGGTCTAGTTTTCCCCAAGCTCCATATTACTTACGTAGCCATCAAAGTTGGACATCAAATGAGAGTAAGTTCATATTGCCTGCCTACAGCGGCAAAGTTGATGTTGTGGTTTCAGTTGTCCTTTTTGAGTTTTGCCAAATTGCTTTAGTTTCACCTCAGTTTCGCCGCAATTATGTAAATTGTATATATTTTTTGTGGTCTGTAACCTTTCGTTCATTAACCTTTCGTTGCGTTTTCGTTGTCATTGTAACCATATGGCTCTAACGAGGTTGTGTTTATTTTTTTTAGGCCCATTTGCCGCAGCCCAACCGCCACAAATGGCGACCGCAACAGCGCCGCAGACGCAAACGCAGCTATCGCCGGGCATGACCATGATGTATCCCGGCGGTGGCAGTCCCCACTTCATGCAAGAGATTAAGGTGGAGCAGGCCTTCATGGATGTGGACAGCCGGAGCAGCCACTGCCCCTCGGTGGACTATAATTTCCCATCGCCGCGCTCCAACAGCACTGTGGACAGCATTCCACCCATGCAGCTCGGCCAGAACAATAACCATCTGTATCTGCCGGATGCCTCAAACTTTCCAACAAATCCTGGCAACAGTCCGTCGCGATTCAATGGTGGCACCATGACGCCAATAAATAACAACAATAATGGCAACAGCAGCAACATGATGATGAATAACAATAATAATAACAATGGCTTTGTCAGTCTCAAATTGAATGCCATCAACAATTCACCGACTCAGGACATGAAGCAGGTATTCCAGCAGCCGCAACAGTACCTGCCCCAAGCGCAGCCAGAGCAGCACCAATATATGCCACAATCCCAGCCATCACAGATCCAGTACCCGCAGCAACAGCTACAGCAGCAGCAGCAACAACATCATACAGATGGCCAGCAGCAATCATTCAGCGATCTAATCCTGTCCAGCACATTAATGGACCTCGGACCTATTGACACCAACGAGCTAATCCAAGGCATTGACGAAACACTCAGCAGCTTGGGGCTGACAGGAGGAGCCATCGGTGGAGCCGCCCAAATGAACAACAACTTTGCCAATTACTAAATGTACGCGTTTACATATATTATTCATAAATATACCAGAAGATTAACAAACGTAGAGTTATGTAAGAGTTGTTTCCAGGACATGCCTTACATAACTCTACTTTGCCACACATTGTACATAGATATTTTGGCTAGATAGCGTATAGAAGAGGGTCATGCGAATCTCATTGCCCCCGATGCCTTGTTATGACTTTTCTTGTTATGTGAAAGGAGTGAATACGTAATTATAATGAATTATAATAAACTACCACTTAAGATTTTACATGGTTATTGTGAGCTTTATGATGAGGGGGAATGTGTGGCTAAAACCAGGGATGGTAAATACTCAATTGAGATGCAAAAACTGAAGGATTGGGATAAACATAAGCAGAATTGTTAAATTTTGAATTTTTACGATTTTCTTCACCTTTCATGCTATAGTTATAGTTTAATATGATTTCTTTTGGCTCTATAGTTATGATGAATCTAGTCTTTAAAGGTGATCAAAATCTTAATATCCGATCCCTGGTTTATGATACTTAAGATAGTTTTTAACGACAAAAATATGGTTGGCCCAGCTGGCCATTATTTTCATTGCGCATGCCGGCAAAGAAGCGATTGATGTCCTCCTCGGTCACCACCTTCTTGCTGGCGGCGAATGACTGCAAATATTCCTTTAGCTTGTCCTTCATGCGATTGTATTCGGTAATCGCATCGATTTGCTGTGTCCGGTCGATGGAGGCCAATGCCCGGATGCCCTGCTCATAGCTGGAATTCTCCTCCGCACGCTTCATGCCGCGCTCCTCGTACGTCTTGGCCGAGTCCTCGGTGTCCAGTAGAAACTCCACGCCAAGCTCCTTGTAGAGCGGCAGGCATTCGGAGCACTGACAAAGCGATTTGCGCCAGTCATTAGTCCAGAAAGCGGCTCCTTAATAGAGAAAAGAAGGGGGAGACAAGAAATAAATAAATAAAAGGGACATTGGCATTTGAGGTCAAACTCCTTTCGAAAGAAGTTGATTTGATTAATTGCTCAGTCTTGAGGTGCTGTTGACGAAAATGTAGGCTAAGCATGATATTTTGTGGGAATAAATGTTATGTAATGCTCATCCTAAGTAGTTCCGATTTTCCATTCAAAAATATTCGCAGCTTTTAAGCAACGCAACTGTTACTCTCTCACACAAAACATTTAAATTACAAATAAAGGCTGCATCATGAATCTGGAGTACTTCAGCGAGGGCCTCGACTACCTGATGTACTGCGGCATGAAGCTGTCGCCGGAGCAGCGCATCCTGATTGAGAACTCACTGATCGCCTTGCAGAATGACAATCGCTTCTCGGGCATGTACTTGTGGGGCCGCATCACGGCCACCAAAAATGATTACTATATTGCTTTTGGCTTTACCAACGATTGCCTCAAGGATCGCAAATACTTTTACAGTCTGGATCAGTTTCAGTGGCAACTATTGCCCTTTGTCCAAAGCCCCAATATCTTTCAGGCGACTATATTGGCAAGGGAGCCATTTATAGGGGATCCCAGCATACAGACCTACGTTAAGTTGGTAAGATAGCTTTTAAACTATATAAAATATTTTAATAAATATTAATGGCTTGCAGGATCCCACTTTCAATATTGTAGGCAATCAGGTAGCAGGCATCTGTAGCCCTGAAGTGGTCAAGCTCAAGGAGGAGGAGCGCCTAGCAGCTATAGTGTTTATAATCACCGAAGAGTGCGCCATTTGTCCCCGTGGAGCCTTCTACAAGATGACCGATGGCCGCGTGATACCCAACCAGATGTTCAGAGGCCTGAACAACCTGCAGATAGATAACCAGTCATATTACCAGCTGTTCCGTCTGCCCCGCAATGATCTCAAGGTGAATTTGGCCAAGAGGAGCGACTACAACTATGCCATTGACTTCCTTGACACTATTGACTGCGTCATTCCGCTGGGCCAGGCCTTTGCCTTAAATTTGCAAAAAAACGAACGACTGGTGGTTATCAAGTCCTGCCTGTGGATGGGCATGACCTTCTTCCACAAGATTGACTCCCATAAGCATGGATTCCTCTACTTGGGGGATGGCAAAAAGAACTTTGATTTGCTTTTCATGTATTGACTTTGACAATTGATTAATAATTATGGTTATTTCCTGCATTTACTGAGTTCAAGATGGAAAAAGTGGATAAAATGCTCACCCTGGTGCTCCTTGAGAGGCTTGGGACGACTGCAATTGTCCAACTTGGGACGCTTCTGGCTAGGTTCGCCCACCTCGGCTGCTGCTGTATCGCCTTCCTCCTCCGAAACCTTCATTATATCGCAGATGCTGCGATCCAGATCGGACTTTAATTGGCCTTCATCCTGCTTTGGCTTTGAGTCCTCCTGGGGCTTCTTTTTCTGCTCCTCCTCCTCCACTGGCTGCAAGGCCAATCCGGTATAGTCCTTTAGGAATGGTACAGCATCCATGCAGCCGTCGCAGATCATTTCGCTGCAGGCGTCCAGCCACTTCTCGCTGGAGCCCGGTGCCTTCATGTGCGGCAGATGGTACCAGTCCTCGCAGATGGCGCACTGAAGCATCACCTCTTCGACGGTGCGTTCAGGATCGGGATACGGACGCTTGCAGCGACAGTAGAGACCCTGGAAATTCTGGTTATACAGATTCCCCTTGTTGACGTCCTGGGCGCCTGTCAATTGCGGATTCAGAACGCACTTGCCCAGTTTGCTAGTGGGGCAGTCGCAGCGAAAGTTCCGCTTTGTGTAGAGCTCCACCAGCTCGTGGTTCTCGTGGCAGCGGTAGGAACAGGCCAAGCAGCAGCCGGCAGCTTTGGTCAGGTCAGTGCGTGCCTCCGGGCAGCAGGTGAGGCAGGAGTACAAAGCCTGCCGGCCGATGGGTCCCTTGGCGTAGGTACAGGACTTCTCGTCGGAGGCGCCCAGCACCGCGGCGTACTCGTCCTCCAGTTCCTTCTCCTGCTCGAGCACGTCCACCATTGTGATGGTCGATTGCTCAAGCGGATTTCCATCCTCGCCCTCTGGGCCGGCTACACTCGCGTTTAACTCGCTCATCTCACCGGTGGTCGTATCAAAATGGAGTCCAGCTGTTGTGCAAAGATCTCAATTCCGGGGAAGCCAAGGAATGCACAATGTTTGGCGCGATTTGGACGCGGAAGAAAATTGCAAATAATTGGAAACAGTGTGGCCGTCTCCAAGGCGGAATAGATATACCACAGGACCTTCAAAAATACCATGCTGTATGAAAATACCAAACTTCGCGCTATAAAATAGCTATATTTTTAAACAGCGAAAAATATCTCAATTTTTTTAAGTCTATTATACAGACAATGTATTTTATTAAGGGACATTAAAAGTGCTTAATTAATTAGGGACTCATTCTTATAAATTAATATTACTTACACAAAGTCTATACAAAATCTTAGCTAAAAAGCAGCCATATGTATTCTAAAATAGCTAACGGTTCGGTTAACTCGTTTTCCAACACTAAAACAGCTAATTTTCTGGCGTGCGGCTGAATTTTATAAACAATTGCAATTTTCTCAAAATAAACTTAAATAAACCTTAAACAATGAATGCGCCACCAACCTTCGAATCATTCCTGTTATACGAAGGCGAGAAGAAGTGAGTAAACCAATAATATTCCACAATATAGACACCTGTAACCCAATTTCCTTCTCGTTTGGCGCGGTGGCAGAATCATCAAGGAATTGGACACAAAAGTAACAAATGCGGCAATATTTACGATAAACAAAGAGGATCACACTCTGGGCAACATGATCCGCAAGTAAGTCGATTAATTAATCACCATATTTCAGGAAATAAATCACTGTTGCACTTGCAGCCAACTGTTGAAGGATCCCAATGTTTTGTTTGCCGGCTACAAGGTTCCCCATCCCCTGGAGCACAAGTTCGTTATCCGAATCCAGACCACGGCGGATTACTCGCCTCAGGAGGCATTCATGAACGCCATTACCGATCTGCTGGCCGAATTGTCACTTTTTGAAGAGCGTTTCAAAGTAAGATAAAAGAATTAAGTATTGTTTGTGTTTATAAATATGCTGGATGGGTGCATTAGTGGCTTCTTAAGCTTACCGAGATTTCTAGGATATGGTTTTATACATGCATAGCGATTAACTCCGCACCCGTAGGCTGTCTAACAAATGAAATATTCAATTTGTTTAAATTATAAATTGCAATTCAATGAATTTTCCGTTCCAATTTCATCCATTTTCACTATTTTTCCAGGACGCCATCAAGGAAAAGAAGGAGGGCGGCGATTAATCTAACATTTCCATCTTAGTCTCATGTAAAAAACCCGAATAAAGCGTCTTCTTTCACTTAATAAATTTTATTTTTACACTTTTTTTTTTTACAATAATTTACGAAACAGGGGCATTATATCGAATTAAATAAATAAAAAACAATTTAAAATGGACTATTATCCACGCATGTGTACAGAACGCAAAATCACATTTTAAAATAGTAGAATGTTTTTCGTAATAGTGCGAGTGAAGTTAAGCGCCTGAGGTAAAAGTTCTGATCAACAAATTTCAATTATTTTAAAAAATTGTGCTAAAACTAATAGGTCTCATCGTCGGCACATTCGCTCGTATCGTGGCCAAAGACTGAAAGTAAAGAACGATTAGCTAAACTTTAAGAAACGTTTCCTAATATTACAACTTACCCTCGCAGGACTCGCAGTATTTTCTGGGCGCAGGTATCTTGCGTTCCTTCTTCTCGTTGTTGTTGGCCTCGGCGGTGGGTGGCGGCGAGTAATCCCGATCCTCACCAGCCTGGATGGGACAGTCCTCCGTCTCGTGCTTGTCAAACTCGTCGCAGATGTCGCAGAAAAGTCGGGGAGCAGGCTTACGCTTGGTCAACACATCGAAGGCATGGGGTCTGAAATAATCAATGAATTCAATAAATAAATAAAACTTCAGTTTTAAATATAAAAAAGTTACATACTTGGTGAAATCCATAGGCAAGGTCTCCAGGGTCTGGACTTTGGCCTTGAGGGCATCATTCTTCTGTTGCATGTCTGCAATGATTGAGTTGAGGAAGTTGATCTTCGCCAGGCTGGTCTCACTGTCTAGTGGCTAAAAACAAAATAAAAAATAGTTTACAAAAATATGAAAAATCATTAAGCACCCCCTGTATTACCTCCAGTTCATCCCCCTTTCCTAACGGGCTGCTGCCCGCTCCATTCATCTGCGTCTTTAGGGTTAGAATCTCCATGGACTTCTCCAACTCCAACGATTCAAGTTGACGCCTCAGCTCCTTGGTTTCCAGATTGGCAGTCTTTTGGGCCTCGTTAGCTTGGTGAAGAGCCGCCTCGAGCTCCACCACTCTATTTTGAAGCTGTTCCAGCAGCTGGGACTTGGTGGAGGCCGTTTCATCCATTTCATCGATGACCTTCTGGTACTCCGCCAGCTGGGTATCGAACTCATTGCCCTTTTCCAACAGAGTTTGCTTTTGCTTCAGAGATTTCTGGAGCTCCTCGTTCGCCTGCTTCAGTTGCTCCACCTGCTCCAATAGCTTGGCTGTTTCCTCTTGGAGACTCCTCTCCTTAAGCTGCGCCTGTTCCAGCTTATCCTGCAGTTCGTTGTGGCTGCCCATTTGAGCTTTGAGTTGGGAATTGCTTTCTGCTAGTTTTTCTTCCAGGTTTTTTAGCGTCTCCTCCTTTCTGGTCAACATTTCCTGAAGTTCGCCATTGGCCTGCTGTAGCTGAGTTAGATGCTCGGCGGCTGCCAGGGACTCGCCTTGCAGGTTTCCCTCTTTTTCCAAAGCTTTCTTTAGCTGCTCCTTCAACTCCTTGTTGGCAGCCTGCTGGGCTTCCACTTGCTGCCGGGCTGCTTCGAGTTTCTCCTCGAAATCCTTCACCAGTCCCTCGACTTTCACCAGAGAATCGTTGACTTCGCTGTTTGCCTGCTGCACTTGCTGCAGTTGCTCCGATAATTTGGCAGCTTCCTCCTGCAGGGCCTTCTCCCGCTTCTGTGCGTCTTCCAGCTTTTCTTGGGTTTCCTTTGATAAGGACCTTTGTGTTTCCAAGTGAGTATTGCTTTCTTTTAGTCTCTGCTCTAAATTCTTCACAAGTTCATCCTTTTGGTTTAGTAACTCGATATGTTGGACTTTGGTTATCTGAAGCTGCTGCAGTTCCTGGCTCAATTTGACACCCTCTTCTTGTAAACTCTTCTCTTTCTCTTGAGCTTCTTGTAGTTTCTCTTGGATCTCCTTGGAGGAGCTTGTCGTGCCCTCCAATTTAGAGCTGGTATCTTTTAGTTTACCCTCAAGACCCAGGACGAGTTCATCTTTTTGTTTGAGTGACTCCTGAAGTTCTTCCAATGACTGTTGGAGTTCCTTGAGTTGCTCCTTCGAGTTTAGCGATTCCTGCTGCAAACTCTGCTCACTTTGCCTAACTTGCTCTAAGCTTTTCTCCAACTCCTGACACTTTTTCTGCCCCTCATCCAGCTTGGCATGGGTATCCTTGAGCTCATCCTTCATGCCAGTGAGTTTCTCAATCAAACGCTCGGCATTCATGTCAGCCTCCATTTCGAATAGCTCGAATATGTGATTGGTTTCGCTTTTCTCCGCTTGAAGGACCTCCAGGACCGTAGAAAGCTCCGCATTGGTGGCTGATATGTTGGCATTGGCCACCTGGATGGCTTCCACGAGGGTTTTTAGGTCTGCTATCTTCTGAGCATCTTCGGCGGCCATTTTCTCTTTGTGCTGGATCTCGGCGTTGGTGATTTCCAGCCGCTCCTGTAGATCCTTGATTGTCTCCTGGGTGCCACTGTTAAGCTCTTGATTTTCCGCCTTTGCTTTGGTGACCTGATCCTGAAGTGTTTTGATGGTTTCCTCCAGTGAGGCCTCCTTTCTTTCTGTCTCTGCCTTGAGTTTAGTTTGGGAATCTTCACTGTACTGGAGTTGCTGACGCAGGTCCTGGAGCTCCTTCTCCTTCTGCAGCATCTCCTGGCTCCAGACATCGGCCTTGCTGTTCAGCTCTTTCTTGCCTGTGGCCAATTCCTCAGAGAATTTTGACAGCTTGGTGTGCAGGTCGCTTGCGGAGGATCGCTCTGCCAGGAGCTCAGCATGCAGTTTCTCTGTTATCTCTTTGATCTGATCCTCCAGATGCGAGGCTTCCGCTCGGGATTCGGCGTATTCCTGAAGGGTAAAATATGTATTTAATATTTGTTAAAATTAATTAATGGCTTCACCCTACCTTGTTGACCTTTTCGAGCGCTGCATTGGCCGCCTCAAGTTGCTTAGTCCTGGACTCCACATCGGTTTGGCTCGAGCTAAGAGCTGACTTAGTCTGATCCACCTCGGCTTTAAGTTGGTTTAACTGCTCCTGCAAATTGGATAACTTTTGAGTTTCCTGCTCAATTTTCACATTCGCTGTCTCCAACTGTTTGGCCTTGGTTTCCGCATCCGCTTGACTGGCTTTCAAGTCCGATTCAGTCTTCTCTGCCTGGGACTTCAGCTGACTAATCTCCTCCTGCAGTTTGGCCAAGTTCTTGGCGCCTTCCTCGCCAGAAGCGGCTGCCTGTTCCTGGAATTGCTCCAACTGCATTTGTGTGGTTTTGAGAAGTCCTTCGGTTTCAGCTGACTTGGCTTCGAGTTTCTGGAGTTCCTGCTCTTTGGTTTTAAGGTTCGCCTCCTGATCCTTTTTCTGTTCCTCGAGGTCAGCTAGCAGTTTGGCCTGAACTTGACTATTCTCCTCCAGTTGCTTCTGCAGTTTTTGCAGAGCTTCGTTGGCTTCAACCAAATGAAGATCCTTCTGGGCATTAAGATCCTTGTTTGCATCAAGTTGACTCTTTGTTTCTGTCTGTTCCTCTTGGCAAGCTTCGAGTTCAGATTGCTTGGATGCCAGCAGCTGATCCAAGGATTCTTTTTCTAATTTAATTTGGCTAATTTCCTGTTCTGCCTTTTCCCTAACTAGTTTTTCTTGATCCGCAAGTTGCTTGGCTTCAGTCAATAGCTTTTCCAGTTGATCTCTTTCCTCCTGCTTTTTGGCAGCCTCCTCCTTGAGTTGCATGAGTTCCTTTTGGGTCTGCTCAAGAAGAGTGGACTTTTCGTCACTTCCAGCCGTCTGTTGCCGAAGCATTTCATCCAGAGCAGAACTGTCGGCCTTTTGTACGTTCAACTGCGTGGTTAGCTCATCTAGTTGTTGGTTTAGCTCCTTAATTTGCTCATCCCGCATCCGAACTTCGGTCTGGAGTATTTCACATTCGTCGGTTTTGTTGACCCTCTCGCTTTCCAGGGAATCGGAGGCGGCCTTCAGGCTCAGCAATTCGGCGGTGATCTTTTCCAACTCTTCCGTTTTGGCTGCCAGTTTTTGGGAGAAGTCCGCCTGGGCCTCCTCGGCCTGCTTCTCGTTTTCCTCCTTGAGCAGCGCCAGTTCCCTGCGCAGATTCTCGATTCCAACCTCGGAGAGGGAGAACTTCTCCAGCGACTCATCCTTGGACACCAGTTCGGCCTGCAGCGTTGCATTCTGTTCCTGCAGATACTTTACGTTCTCCCTCAACCGTTGTTCTTCCTCCAGCTGCTCAGCTATTCGGGCTTCAGTCTCCTTCTGTTGAACGCTCAATTTGTCCTGCAGCTGAGCGATCTCCTCCTTGAGGGCACTGTCATCCGGTAGCGGAACAAGTGGCGGAAGACTTTGCAGACTGGGTGTGGCTGTGGGTAATAGTTGTACGGTTGGAAATACTACTCTTACAATTCAATTAACTTTATTTCTTTACCAGACTCTAGTTGGGTGACCTTTGATTCCAGATCGTGTATCTTTTCCTTGTAGACCTGGGATTGCGCCTATTTAAATGTGGATTGCATTATTATTAACAAGCCTAATAAAATTCTATTTGTATTATTTTAAACTTTGACTTGATTCTGAGAGAAATAAACTTATATTAACTATAAACTGCCAATGTAAGGAAAATTAAATTAAATTACGCACAAAAATGCTTTTAATAAAGCTAAAAGTTAAAAATGGGATTTACTTACTATTTTTTAAATCCCGAGTTTTTAACAATTAAAAATTTAATTATATTTTGTTCGCTAAGTATTTTAAAGAAATTCGCTGACACTGACACCTAGTTTAGACTTAGGGCTTTAAATATTGGCTTCGAGAAACTAATAATTCTATAGCATACTTTCAGTTCTAACGAACTAATCTTTTTTCTAAACCAAAGATTTGATTTACCCTTACAAGGAGTATAATAATTTTAGTCACATGTTTTAAGACATTTCTGATGTATGTTTGATCTGCACCAACATTAATTTCGATAAAGCCAGCTAAAAAGGATAATTTTTTTTGGCAAACTCGTCTAAATAGTATTAATTCTATTATTTATGTTGCAATAAATATGCAATTAGGAACCAACAGGGTTGGATATAATACAGCTTTCTTCAGAAAATTATTTTTAAACAAATTTTAAAAACCAGAAAGGAAACTACCAGTGGAAAACCAAGGCTTTTACCATTTCAGTTTGTATTATGGATTGTGGGATCAAATCAAAAATATATAAAAAAGTTTCTAATCTTGATTTCGTTAGGTATCAAATATAAAGTTAAAAATTTTTAAAATTTCATTCTTCTTTTCTAGTGGTCATGGTTAGATCGACTTGGCTGTTGATGCTGATTAAGATAGTAATTATGACTAAAATTATAGAACTCTGTGAATGTATTTCTATCGATTTCAAAATTAAAGTTTTAGATTTTGATAGTGGGCCAACAAACCGAATTATTGGATGTGCTATCCGAATTTAATAAATATCCTATTTCTTCAATATGGGCACACAAATTCATTAATACACCTTCGGAAGTACTGCAATCCAAAGTGAACTTCACGCCTTGCCTTTTCTATCAATTAAAAGATTAGGGGATTAATCATTAGGGCTTAGTAAGATGATATGCTACAAGCATAAGCCAACAAACTACATTTCTTTTGTAAAAAGCCAAATATTATAAACTAATTTCCCCAATGAGTCTCTAAGTTTATAAGCAGAGCAAACATCTTTCTACTTCTCTACAGATCAAGTCAATGTCTAAACTGGCTACAGCGACGATTACTACTTCTTACATTCATTTCATCGCCACAAAATTGCAACTCCTCCGATTTCTTGCGCTCATCGCCCAATTCCGACTGCAGTTCGACAATCCTGGCCTTAAGCTGAGGGTCGAACAATCAGAGAAAGATGTAAATATTAGAAATCAGATTGAAACCATTAAATAAAACAACATTTGGAGGGGTAAACAGTATTTTGCATATTGTTAATGTATTTTTCTTCATATAGTAGGTGTATCGTATATTTCGTATCAACTAAACCAACAGCAGGAAAAAATTGGCTTTCGTACAAAATAATCAAAAATTGTTAGACAACTTTTCCATTTTCCTTATTTTTTTTTCTTTCAAAATCGTTTCTTTTTTTAAGCCAAATATAAACCACTTAAGGAAGCTTTATTCGTTTTGGTTTTGGGTTGGCTTTCGTAATTATCATTTTTTTTTTTGTTTACTTTTTCTTTTGTTTATTTTTAAGATCTCGTAGATATTTCTTATTTGGTTGTAGCAGCTTAAAACGCTGTGCAGACTTCAACATTGTCTTCAGTTGTCCCTTTCTCGATGCGAAGAAGGTTAAATCAATTCAAAAATCATCCAATCGAATAGTTTGAGCACTAATCCATCCCATCTGTTCCAGATGTTGGGTTCTACTTGACTCCCAGCGGCGTGAGGACACTGTGCAGGATGCAGTGCCGCTCGTGCTTGCCCGACCAGCCGCGGAACTCGCGCCTCAGATCGGATAGCCTTATGCTGTGCCTCGCGATCAGGCGCCTCCAGCGATCCGCTTCGATCAGTATTTGCTATAAGAATCGTAAAGAATAGTTTTGTGCAAACAGGATTTCTTTTCTATGAGCCAGGCGGCCGGCATAATTTTTCAAATTGGTTGCCAAATTCGTTTTTTGGTTTTGCGTTAAAAAGGATAGAGATGGATCAGTGAATGAGATGTATATATATAGGAATGGTCGGGGGGAGGGGGCATTGGGGTGATAATTTTGTTGCTAATTTAACACTCAAACTCAAAGTGCGCTCGACAAATAGAAAAGTCTAACACGTATCCGCATATAATTACAAACAGAAACAATTTATTCAGAAACGAAACCAACAGAAAGCACAAAACTGAGTCATCTTCTAGAATAGCCCCAAATAAAATGGAAAAGCAGTTGCAGAGAAAATCATGTAAGTGTTGAGTGCCTACTTAACTTTACTATATTATTTTTCTGAAACACACTGTATGCATTGAAAGCCCAAAGTGCAAAATAATATTGTTTATTTATAGTTTAGATTTCTGTAATTTCTATGGAGTGTACATGATAATTGAACAGTACAAAATTGTGTCTGAATAGAAATGAGTTATATATTTTTAAGGGATATTAAACTTCATGCTAAAATTATAAAATTAATTCAAGTTTTGTGCCAGCACAAAATGGAAAATTAAAGTAGGACAAGAAATGTATGCAACTTGATTTATAATCAATTTTTCTTTGTATACATTTCAGAATATGGCATCCAATAATAGCAGTAATAACCTTAACCCATTGTTAGCCGAATTTTGACCGAGTTAAATGCTGTTGAACCCCCGAAAACCTTTCATGCCTAGTTAAACTTATGAAATTTGTACTCTTCTCAGCGTTCAAAGTTAATTTGATGAATCATTGCAGGAAAATGACTGACATTTTGGGGATGACTTGTTTGCTTTACTGTGGTTAACGAAAGAAATAATAAAATAAATAAAAAAGTGGCAAAAATCAAGTGAGTTTGAGTTAAATCAACAACACAATAACACCAGGTCTCGAAAGGTGACTCAAAAATGTGTTACACATATTTAAAATAAGAGTAAAAAATATTAACACAAAGTACTTTTGTTGTAAATGTTGTAGTACTTTTGTTAATATTTTTAAAAGTTTACTACTATTTCTTTAAAGTGTTTCTAATATCTGAGCCACTTTTCGAAACCTTAAAAAATCAAACACAAGACAATGAGCCAAATGATAACGTTCAACAAATAAAGAAAAGTTAAGCACAAATGAAGAATTTGGTTGCTGCGCGGGGAAGTCGAGGTGTTGCGTGTTGGCTTGAACAGCAGCCAGCAAAAGTGCAATGCAAAAACATATAATAAAACAAAACACAATTAATCGAAACCGAAACTGCACAAATGACTGAGCAAACATTGACTGGCCCTCAGCCAACTGGAAAGAGTTTCTTTTTATCGCAAAACCAAACTTTCTTCGGCTTGGCCTGCTGTTGCTGCTGCTGCTGTAGCTTTTGCTGCTGCTGTTGCTGTTGCAAAGGCTGCCTGCCCGCTGCTGTTGGGTTTGCTGATACAGTTGCTGGTTTCGTACGGGTGGTGATGCAGCTGCTCAGGGTGGTGGGCACCCAGAGGTGCTGCTGCTTGACCCTCACCGAACCCTTCTTGCCACCAGGCGGCTGTCGATAGGGTCGCGATCTGTCCGCATAGGGCAGCGGTGCGTACATGGTATCGGTGAAGATAATTACCTCGTTGATGTTCTTCTGCAGCTGCAGCGCCTGGTTCTGTGCGTCCTCGCGGTCCAAGTCCCGCTCCACCATCAACTGCTCCACATGTTGTTGCTTCTCGCGCAGCAGATCCTACAAAATCGACCGAGATCGAGCACAGAGAGCACAAAGCAAGCGTTTATGAAATGCCTGGACACACGGTTAAGACAGTACAGAGGTACAGCAGGATAGTTCGGATACATATATAGAAGATACATTTATAGAGATGTGTAGATAGGTGTATGTACAAAGACAGGGTGCGGCAGGGTGTGGCATAAAGGACACTCATTACACTCATATGGTATATACCGTTGACAGCGAACAAACATGCAAATAAAAATAATAGCAGTAATAACAATAACGAAAACATTGAACGATCAACATTTAAACAGCCAAAGCGTGCAGGAAATATTGAAATATATATTTATTATTGTACATTGTGAAATAAAGAGAAAAAAAAATACCAACTCAAACACATGGCATTAAATGCATAAAGAGTTCGTAGGCATACATTTATTATTAATTTACATATTCTGTTTTGGTGGGGTTGTTGTTTTTCTTGTGTGTTTATTTTGTGTGTGTGGGTTAGTGTCTTATGTTAGTTGTACGCTTACAAGCTACGGATTAATCCACAAGATTACTGGAAGAATTCTCAAGCTATTAACGTTGAAAGATTGTAGGTACAATATTAGGTCTATTAACTTTATATTATCTTAATTAAAAAATTTAGAAACATATAAATTCAAAACTTTGAACCCTTTTACCCTATTTTCTTAATATTTTAAAAATACAAACAATTAAACAAAGTTTTATCCTGGTATATTAACCAATTTCTTAAATACTTTCACCAATTAACCATATTTTACAATGTTTCCTCTGACTTTCAACGTTAATAGGTTGGACAAGCTAACAGCAAATGCAGCTCTGATTACTCATAGAGCTCTTTTAACCAAAAAGGGGAAAACCAACAGCGAATACCATACATTTTTGTTCTTGTATTTTTTTTTTAGCATACCTGCATGGAAAATTGGCTTTTCGGCGTCGTTATTATGGGCTTAGCTGGCGTGATCGACTTGCGCTGCTAGGAACGGAACGAAGGTGTGGGATTGCGATTAGAATTGTAACGCGTTAGTACCAGGGGGCGGGATTGGAATATAAATTAGCAAATAAGTTAATGGGTCAGATAAAAAATTAACAAATAACAGAACCAACTGCAAACGGTATTTGTGTGTTGGGGGGTAGCTGTAGGGGACTGAGAGCTGGGGTGCCTCAAGGGTGCCCAAGGGGTCACCGCTTATACCTGAGCATTCATGCGCATGCGCGACGTATTTGTGGTGGCAATGCTGTTCATGGTGCCGATCGAGGTGAGCGACTCCCGCGATCCGGTCCTAGACAGACGCGTCTTCTTCGACGACGGCGACAAAGTGACCTTTGCGATGGGCACAAACACCCCGTATTTGGGCTTGCACTCGAAGTATCTGCAAGGGTTTCGGCATACCAAGAATTTGTTAATTACTGCGAAAATGAGTTCCTTCGAGTCTGTACCTTATACCATCCACGGCTCCATCGTTCTTGCCGCTTGCCTCATCCAATTCCACGCCGCACCAGTTGCCAGGGGCAAACTGTGTCTCGCCCAGGTAACGCAAGATGCCAGGACGACTGCCAAAGCCAGAAGAGACAATCACACGGTCGCCAACGGTAAGGCCATTTTCTAAACAAGATGTGAATTATTATACTATCCAAGTAGTACTCTTCTTTAGACTTACTGCCGCCCACTCCGGGACTACGGAGCATGGAGCTGCGAATACTCGCAGTCGGGGAGACTGTGCGCGATCTGTCTGGTGAGTTCTTGGCCAAAGGCGATGTGGGAGTGTGGGCCCCGGACATGGGATATGTGGTGAGACGCGTGAGTCGCGAGAAAATGCCGCGTTTCGGCTCGCACTGGAAGTATCTTTTGCCTGAAACACACCCATCGTTTTTGCCTAAAAAAAGAATGGAATTTGTAGAGTTCTTTGGAATCTAATAGACCTTCACTACTTACCATTGGGTTCATCCAGGACAATGCCTGCCCAGTCGCCGGGTGCAAAATGTGTCTCTCCAATATAAGCGATCTGTCCGGACCGAAGGCCTCCGACCCATACCCGCTGGCCAATGATGAACTGCTCGGTGTTCGCTGTCAGCACGGTGCTGTTGTGATCTGTGTTCGGTGGGAAATAAACATCCAGTTGGGGGGTCCCATTAGTACCAGCCGTTAAGTCATCAATCAAGATACAATAGACAATGCTAAAATTGGCTGAACTGCGTTTTCATTTATCTCCAATACGGTCCATTTTTCATGTGTTCCAGTTGGATATGATGTCATTGGCAATTTGCATATCGCGTGCTCAATGGAAAGCCATTGAGAACGATCCCCGTCCCCCGCATAAAATGAATATCTTTAAACGGATTTAAGCTCTCTGTAAACTTGACATTTACAGTCTGTTCAATATTCCACTTTTAAGACCAAGAACTCTCCGATTTCGCATTTTTAAAAGCGGATTTATCTTTTTTTATGCGTCTTGGATGGAAAACCATTAAGTGGAAAATTACAGGTAACAAGCGCATTATAAAAAGCTATATGAAATTGCATGCAGCTCAATGAAGTCATAGCAACATTTTGCCAAGTTTGGCTGTCGTGTCAGTTAATTTAATTTTGTTGTTGACTGCATCCACCCACAGCCATTAGATATGGCAAGTTGTTCATTATTTTCCTATTTTCTGTTGTTGTTAAAATTGATAGGCGCTGAAAATTGCATTTCAGTGGCGCTTTTTCCTCTTCCACATTGCAATTAAAATATAAAAATGTAACTTGTTTAATCTTTGGATGCAATTTCATTGCAAATTTGTATTGCATCATTCAGTTTTATTTTTAAATTATTAAAAGTTAATATCAAGTTTTTATAATAGTTTTTGAATATTCATTAAACATTATTGCTGTGGGTTATTTGCATATTTATTTTAAGTCGGGAAAAACATTTATTTTAATTTGTTTGTAACCCATTAATCAATGTGAGCTATTTTTTAAAATATTATGTACAACTTGCACTACTAAAACTTTCTAGCAAAAGCTTAATAATAATTAATTTAGCAATTTAAACGAAAGCCAGATAAATCCATTCACTAAAAATTATGTAAATCATTCCAGTTTAAGCTTTATTTAAAATCCCTTACCTTGATCTAATATTTTCTAATTAATTATAATGGATTAAGTTTCCCCGTCCAATTTATTTTCCATTAAAACCGTAACGATTTTGCCCCAAATTCATTAATCCAAAGACTTGGCCAATTTTAATTTGGGAGCAAAAAAAAAACCTATAAAATAATAAAATCAGCATAGTTAACCCTAGAGAGGCCTTGACTTCCCAGGTTGAGTCAGCAAAAATAGATATTGTCACAGCAATCGCTGGGCTCATTAGAGACGCAATTACACCCACAGCGAGAGGTAAATTTGAACACGTTTTCAGTGGCTCATTAAGCTTTGTTAAGTTGACAATACTTTGGGCTACCGAAGATGCAGAGATATGCCTTCTGCAGTCTCCTTAACATGGAGAGAATTTGACAGTTTTGGCCATAAATTAGCGCTATTAATGTTTCTGCCAAATGACCATTTAAGGAGCGAGCAACTGGCCTAGATGCATAGAAATATATATATAAAAGACAGCCACCTGCGCAAATGGCTAGAACCAAACGTGCTCTGCAGATACAAGATACAAAATAGTGGGCAAACATACATATTTCATTTTATAGCACAGAAAGAAGTTTGTTTATCAAAGAAAACTAAGGTTTTTATAACAAAAAAAAAAACAAATAAACTTTCAAATTGACAGTAACCTTAAAAAGCTACAATCTTTTATAAGTTTATCCCAGTTAAAAATATTTTTAAAATCTATGTAATCATATTTTTCTCTCTGTGCAGCCACCCACAATCCCGCATGCCGAATGCTTACCTGAGCTGCGACGTCGCCCAGTGGCCTCTAGATAATAATCATCTTTGGCGTTGGAAAACAAAACAGAGACGAAAACAAAACAAATAGAAACAGATACAGATACGAAAACAGATAAAGATACATGCGGCTGGCGATGGCGGTCGAGGAACTTACAAGATGTGCGACTTCCAGCCTCCGATTTTAGCGAGCGGCGAGCGGGCGAAAAGCGGTCCCAATCGGATGTGGGTGAGAGCGAGGATCGCGTAAAGCGCCTGACAGTCTCTTGATAGAGATCTATATATATATATGTACACTACTGGCCGAAATAATAAGTACATGCGTATGAGGTTTGTTTAAAGTCCTATAAAATTTCTTTAATAACTTTAAGGAAAAAACCCACTTTATTTTTAGTTTCC
>JAEIIJ010003023.1:0-17453 GCA_018904815.1 Drosophila ogumai
TAAATATTAATATTAAAGTCAGCTCTTTGCTTGTAAATTAATTCAATTACTTCCCAAAAAATTTATAGATTAACCTTTATCTTAACCCATAATTTTTCAGTAAAAAATCAACATTTAAGACCTTGAATCCTAAAAGTTTACTTAAAGTGAATGACCGAACAATAAATAAATCTATGACAAAGCGATATCTCTTTGCTTACAGTTCAATACTCTGGCTGCTTATCTAAAAGGGTATTTCTTAGTTATCTTTCTTTTTTCTTTGTTTTAAACGTTTTTACTTTATTTACCTTTTTTTCAGTGACCCTTAATGCCATAACTCACTTAGATAATCCCCAACGGAGGACAAATGAGAAGAGAGAGCAGCCGGCAGCAACACCTTGCTGTTGCCTTGTGGCCAAAAAAAGGACTCCCACAGAGAATTCCCGCACAGAGGTGTTCACTGTAAGGCGCACTCTTATTACAGAGTGCGTGACCTAGCCCAACAATGAGTGTAAAGTAAAGTGCTTGCCACAGCAGGAAATGCTATCAATTTGATGACTGAACTATCAGGAAAGAAACTTTAAGTCGAGATGATTCATCAGAATAAAGGAAAAATCAAAAAGAGGAGAAAAAAGTTAATTAAGGAAAAATAAAAAATAACTCTGGCAATTTTTCCTTTAAATGATTTTAAAATCAGAATACACAAACAGAAGAATCCTTGAGGCGCACAGCAGGGATGCGTTGGGGAAAATGAAAACCGGAAAAAGGTGGACGACCTCGCAGGACAGAATACGAGTCGAAAAAAATTATTGCAACGGCAGTAAATCCCTTAAAAAATATACATGTATACAAAAATAATAAATATACATATATATAGACAAAAGATAAAATCCATTTTCATATAATATTTATAAGCAATTTATATTTATCCCGGATAAATAAAAGGAATTTTTAAACCAGACGTAAAGCAAAGAATTTTAAAAACAATGCAGAGAGAGAGGGAAAAAAAGCCGAAAAAGGATATACCCAAAGAGCATTCAGAGAAAGAAAAACAAGCACAAAGAGACCAAGAGAATGAGAGAGAGAGAGCGCCGCCCAGTGGCAGTCAGACGTCAACGCTGCGTATGCGTAATGCCAGCGAACGGGCAACCAAAAGTGGAATGGCGGAAAATTAAAGTTTGCAACCGCTGCCCGGTCACCCCCCCCCCCTTTGTGCCCCAAATCCTTTCTCCCCCCCCCCCCCTACCCGCAGGCTGGCCTTCTTTTTTTTCGACAGCTCCAACGACTTCCTGACGTGCACGGCCAGCGCAATTTATGGCGTGGCAATGCGTACGAGCACGAGACAGGGGTGCCCAAAGGACCCAGAGAGGGGAGTGCCGCAAGGAGCACCCTGTAGACGGAAATTAGGGTGAACCTTAGGCACTTGAAATACATTAATATTCATTAGGAAAAATCGGTGATTTATTATTTTCGTATTTTGTTTTTTTAAGCCTTAAAAAGGCTCTAAAATTAAAAGCAACATTTTCTTTCAAGTCCAAAAAAAGAAGCCAAAGCTTGATTAATATATTTTGTAAGCTTCAGTAAGGTTTTTCAGTCAAAGAAACATTCTATTTCAAATAAAAAAAAATAATAATAAAGTTTGAGCTTAAGGAGAGTCTACCCTGCGTATGAGTAATAAACTTAAATAAACCCACAGGAAAGACACCTAATTCACACTTTTTTCTAGCTTTTTCTTAACTTTTACTAACTTTTCTCAAGCGTTTTCCCCTTGTGGACATTTAATTAAAATTAAATGAAGAATAAAAAAAAAAAAAAACACCCTGTGGGACAGACATACATAAATTAAAATGTGTGTTTGAGTTTGAGGAGAGGTGGGCGGGAATCCGCTTCTCCCTGGGGGCGGCAAAAGTTCAACCGTGTTTAATTTGCCTTCTTACACTTTTCCTCTCTTCTCCTTTTTCCTCCCTACTAATGCACTCGCATGTTGCATTTACACAAAAATGTCCTTTTCGTGTTTTTTTTTCTGGATGTTTTTTCCCTTTTTGGGAAATAAAATATAAAAAGAAAATATTTTTGTTTCGCTTTGCGGGCTTTGTTCGTCGGCGAAACGAAGGAACAACAGAGAATGTTTTTTTTTTCTTTTTCTTGTTTTCCCTGGTTTATTTTGTTTTATGATTTTTGTGGGTGGCGGTCTCTTATTCTAACTCTCTCGGTCTCTCTCTCTCTCTCTCTCTCTCTCTCTCTCTCTTTCGTTCTATCCTCTCTGTTTTTTGTTATTGTTGTTTTAGTCAATTTAAATTGCATTTATTCAAATTTCGTTGACAAGGCTCGCTTGCGGTTTTTTAATGAAAAGAATGCAATGACTTGGCAGGGGCCGCTTTAAGTGGTTAAATAAATAAAAACAAGGAAAATTAGCAGGTAAAAAATTCCAGTAATTCCTAAAGAAACAGTTTTTAGACTATTCAAAACCGACTAATTGGTAAGTGAAACAATAGAACAAAAATGCTTTTAAGATTAAATAACACATGTTAGATATCCTGTGAATACAGTGACTAATTTAAATAAACACACACTTTTTGGAAGTGAAATTTAAAAACTGGCCATTAAAATAGACTTAAAGTATTTGTAAACTTGGTTTTTATAAATAGAAATCCTTGAAAACAGGTTTTAGAACATCAAAAAACGTCTAGTTGTAGGGTTTAATATTTCTAGAGATTAAAAAACAAAATATATGCCTGTCAGTACAATAATTAAAAACCTGTACTTCATTGACTTTTCAATGTAGAAGCACTTGAATATCTTTGCATTTGCTAAACCTTTCAATTCACACAGTTGATTGATAGTTGGGCGATTACTTCCTCATCGGCGCACATTTGTTTACCAAAGAATTAACTTCTGGGTACTGGGTGCACACACCGGCATAATAATATATTATAATAAGAGTTATATTCCCCATGTGACTGCCAACACAATAAATACAGGCACAAAAAGCGAAAGGCAAACAGAAACCCAGGGAGAGGGTCAAATATTTAGCTGCAATTACTTTGGTAGATTGTTATGACCACTTTTATTATTTATAATTAATATTTATATATTACGTTATATGTATTACGTATTATTTATAAAGCACTTTTGCATATTTTTGCTGGTAGTTAATATACACGATTTCCGTTTCCTTTCGGTTATTTTTTACTGTTTAATATTCTATATTTTCTAGATATTTTCTGTCGTACGCGTCGGATACGCGTTATAATGTTAACTAAACTGAATGAGAACTGAATCAAACGGAATCGAGTTTCCCATAAAAGTGCCCCAAAACAAGAGAGAGAGTAACAAGAGAGGGGAGCCGATAAAGAGCGCTCTCTTCAAGTGCAAAATAGAAAATAAACAAAAGCGTAAAACGTGCGCAGACTGAGCGAGTGGGACGCAGCTTGTTGTAACCATATGCCGGTTGCAGCCTCTCAGTGGGTGTGAAAGGGAACGGCTGATGCAGGCGTTCCAAAAGAGAGCGGAAAGAAAGAGAGACCCAAATGCAAACGACAATAAAAAGCTTCAAAGTTAAGTCAACAAGGGAGCACAAGCAGCGCCATCAAAATTTAATAGTCATCAAAAAAGATGTGTAAATAAAATTAAGAGAAGAAAACAACACAAAACTGGACATAAAAAACAGAAAGAAAACGAAGTCGAAACAACTCTTTTGCCCCCGCTTCCAGTAGCTCTAGTCGTCTGCATTATATTTGCTCAAGTGTTGTGTTGTGTCGAATCTGAGAGGAATCCCTACATTTTTCAGACACAGTGTTACGTCTTTAAGGGGAACAACAAATAATAATAATATTTAGCTTAGCATATTTTCGAAAAACCCTTTATTGGAAACGAATAGGTAAAAAATGTATAAAATTTATCCAAGCCCTAAACGCTTTCTAAAATCCATTCTCAACTCCCCAAAAAGTTGAAGTTCAAATATCACCACTGTATCTTTGACCGAGTATCCCGTTTAGTTGCTTTAACATGAGATAAACTTTTAGCAAACTGCCGCAAGTAGCAAAGATTTGAAAAGTGAAAAAGCAAACACACGACAGCAGAGTGTAAGGGTATTTGCATAAATACGTGGACACAAATGCTTGTGTGCGAGTGGGTGAGCCTTAACTAGGCGTTAACTGAGCTTAAATGGGCTTTAAGTGTCTCTAATTTATGGCTTATGTAGATGACGGGCAGAACAAGAGGAAAACCTTGTTCGTTGCCAGATGATGGTCACTTAAAAGTTAATGGTTAATATTTTCATAGAAGGAGTTGGAAAATTACTGAGAAGAGTATAAATTTCAGTGGTCCTAATTTTTTAATTAATATGTTTTTCTTTAAGTTATATAGTTACCCTCTTTTTTATTTATTATTATTATTATTTTTTTTTTTTTTTTATTTTAAATTTTGTCGTTTTTTATATATTATTTAATTTTCTGTCTTCTAGTGCATACTTTCCGGCTGCATTTGATCGAGCATTTTACTTGCATGTAAAAAACAATGTCAAATGAAAGCTTGGCTCTTTTAACGCCAGATGTCGCTCGTCTTAAGACAATTAAAAAAATATGAAATATATTTAAAATTAAAAATAAAATAAGAAAAACTTCATAATAACACCTAATAAATAAATCCTTAAACCCCTTACAACCCCCCATCCTAATCACAATTTTATTCAAAATTTCCATTCATTCACCGAAAAATATCATCTCATACAATATATAAACATAAAACTCACCATTATTGTTGCTGATGGCAAATCGTTGCTGAAGCTGCTGAGCCAGCGCCTGGTGATGTTGGGCCAATGGTGTGAGCGGTGGCGGTGGCTGACCCACGCCCAGTTGCTGTGGCGCCGATTGCGAATGGGGAACGCCACCACTCAGCGAGGATGTGTCCGAGGAGCCATCCCCCTGGCCGCCACTGACCAGTCCACAACCCACCAGGCCATTGGCCATGGAATTCTGTGGGTTCTGGCCGTTGAACTGCTGCACGGAGATCGAATTGGCCATGCCCTGCTGCTGCTGGCCAAGATTCTGACCGGCAGTGCCATAGGTGGTTGCATTAATGGAATTGTTTGCCTGGCTCATGGAATTATTGTGGACGGCTGAGCTAAGAATGGAGCCATTGGCGGTGGCTCCACTGCTGTAATATGACTCCTCGCCTGAAAAAAAATAATAAAAATAAATTAAATATATTAATTTCTTATAATTGAATCTTTGGAAAAATATATTCTTATTGAAAAAGAACTTGTAAATGAAAAGGCAATGAAAATCGACTTATTGTGAAACCAAAAACATTCTATGTCATACTTTTAGACACCTTTTAAAACGTTTTCAAAGGATTCGGATTATTTAAGGGCCAGAATTTCCAGGAAAAGAACAAAAACAAAGCCGGCAAAGCGTAGAATTCATTCATAAAATCGTTATACGGCGAGCTTTTTATTAAATCCCTTTTTTTATCTGAAATTTCAATGCTTTCTACCGGAGAAAGGCTTTCTCTCTAGCGTGGCGCCATCTGTAGTCAATAGATGGCATTGAACTGCTTGCCCTGCCTGCCGCAAGCAGCGCCCGGTTGAGGCAGGTTCGGGATTTCGCAAGTAAAATACCTCCTTCCCGCCGCGTTTCCTTCTCATTTCAATGCATTTCGCGTTTTATTTGTGCCTTTCAGATCCCCTATGGATTTAGCCCTGCTCCTCTGTAGCGATATGCGCCCAAAGACATGAACATGGACAATTAGCCGCCACTGATTAATTGGCATTTAGCGAAGAAGTCGCGACTTGGCGACGACGACAACCACAGGCACTCTCATAAAGTCCGCTGACAACCCAGGCGCCTCCTTTGAGGGCAACGCCCCCTTTTCGTCTCCTCATTTAACTTCTGTGCAGGAGGATACTGAGAGAAAATATCCAAGTCTTGGAAATCAAACAAGAAAAGTCTAGGTTTGAAAAATTTTGGAAGAGAATTTTGAGCAAAGAACAATGTAATCCAAGTCTTGCTTTAGAGTTAATTCTTGAGTTTGAATATTTCTAATTAATTAAAAAATTAGTAATTTCCCTCTGTGTAATACCCCCTTTCCACTGCCTAACGCAATTGACGAGACGTCTTTGCCGCCTGTCACATCGCAACCAAAGCTGCCCGAGCGGAAGGAAGACGCTCTTCTTCGGCTGGCAAACAATTTAGCAGAGTGCTAACCTGTCTAGAATACGCATGTTGACGAGGTAAGAGCAGAAGGAGGACGAGAGGAGGGGGAAGGGTATTCCAGCGGTACATCAGCACTAAGCCTTGGCTATATCGTGCGCGGCTTATGGCCAATTTCCGTTATGCCGAACCTCTTGCTCTTGCTTTTGCTGTGCTTTTTTTTTGTGTGTTTGTTTTTTGTGTGGTGAGCCATAGGCAAAAGTTGGCAACAATAGGGAGCCAACAAAAAAAAAAAGTAACAAAGAAAAATATTAAACAAAAAAAAAAAGGAAAAGAGAATCCACAAGAAGTTTGTGGAATAATCAGCAAGTTAATTTGTTCGCTTGGCACGCATTAAAAGATTCAACAAATGTTATTGTTGATATTTTGGCAGGGGAATTGTTTCTTGGACTTTTATTAAATTTCTTGAGACCTTAAGCTGTTTTATGGAAATATTTTTAAAAGGATTTCTTGGTTTAATAAAACAATGCAAATTTTTTTTCTATTTTAAGAAAAGGTAAAATAATTGAATAAAGGCTTTAATCTTAAATAAGTTTTTTATTTTTTTTAAGGCTTCTAAATTCTTTATTTCCTATTTAGAATTTTCCTATATTTATATATATTTTTATTCAGATCTTTAAAATATTTCCTATATTTTTTCCTTTAAAAAAGCTTACCTGGTTCTGGAATATTGCCCAGGGGACTCTCTGGCAATAGAATCCCCTTTTGCACTAACTCATCTCGATTGGCACGCACAGAAATTTTACGCTCCAAAGCTATTAAAATAAGTAAAGTAATATTAAATAAAGAAATATTTTAAATAATTTAAAAAACTTACACTTGGAGGCCGCTTCAAACTTTTCGCTCTTCTTTTTCCGCCGCCATTTCCAGGGCTTGAAGAATCTACCCAAGGCGCTGAGCTTGCTTTTGCGCTCCAAGGGAGGTGTCCTGGTGCCCGAACCCAGGCTATTTGTGCGTATGGCAGCTCCATTCTGTTTCTTAGCTGAAAATGTGGAAAATAAATCAAATTATTAATAGGTATTATACAAGAACTATGCAAAATATTTTAAATCATAATTTGTATAGAAATATATTAATTTTTGGCTTATTTAAATTTGTATAAATGATAATATTATTAGAAATATATTTATAAATTCCATAAAAAAAAGTAAGATAAAATTATTTAAAGATCCTCCACAAATCTTCTTTGAATTAGAACAATTTTTATAGCCCCTAAATATATGCAATGATATATAAAATATATAAAATCAAAGCTAAAAGCCAAACTAAGGCAGCTCTATTCAGTTTCGTAGCTGAAAAAAACAACACAAAGCAACGACAAAGAGGGACAATTAGCAATTAGCAATTGGCATATATCTCGAACAACTCAATGGAAACCCAGCAACGGCGCTGCTCTGCGGAAACGGAAGCAGGCGTTTCCCCTATTTTTGGGCCACCGGTTATTAAAATGGCCGCATTCCACGCCCCCTTTTACCGCTATTGTGAGTGAGTGTGGCATGGCGGAATGTTGTTTGATTTTTTTGTGCGTGTTTTGCCGCTGAAAATACATGTGTGCAAATTGCAAGGTAAACTGTTATGGCTTTGGTTGCTCCTTTGTTCCATTATGCAATCAATGACGCTGCTTTTGGAAATTAGGAATTCACAGCAAGTTGGAGCCCTATTAAAAATTTAATATTAGCATTGCTGTAGCTCAGGTTTTATTGTACCTTAGAAATTAACATAACAAATGCATAATTGACCCAGTATTCGGAGTCGGAGAAATATATAAATAGAAAAAAGAGAACATTAGAGGTTTAGAGGTTTGAAAAAAATTTTAGTACATGAACTATTTTATAGTTTCTTAAATATAACACCATAGGTATTTTTTAAATTAATACTGAGTTATAAAATTTTAAATAGCACCATAAAAATTATTAAACTTGTTTCGCTCTTAGCATTTTTGGTGTCAAAAACACACAAATATAAAGACTTTATATATTTATCTCTTCTGAAAACATTTTCATCCTTTACCCCTTGGCAAACTTTATATTTTTTATTTGCCTACCAAACAAATATTTAAATTCCTTTCTCAGCTATTTGCAGTTTCATGTCAGTTTGCATTGGGAAATCTCTTAGCCCCACACAATTGATAGGGGAAAATGTGGGGGAAATGCGAAGAGAAAACCCAGTAAAGGATGAAGAGATAAGGTTTTGGAAAAGGCATCTGCAGAGGGAGAATCAACAAAAAAAAAAAAAAAAACACCATAAGATATGTCGTCTCATTCCCTAGTTTGACAATTCCCACTGCCGCCCACTTTTTTCTCCACTTTTGGTGTTGTTGCTGCTGTTGATGCTGCTTTTTAGATAAGCTTTGACATATATACAATACACCCACATACCCACAGGTACAGGTAGGATTCGATGGAGGAAATCAGGGAAATATTTTAAATAGCTTTGGTATTTAAATTTGTAATATTTTTATAATTCAGAAAAAATTATCTACGAATTATTTATATATTAAATTATTTTACTCAAAAAAACGTATATTTAAAATATGTACCAATTAATTATTTATTATTTTACTTTACTTGCAACAGAGTATAATGAAAACATTTAATAATTATAAATATATTTTATTATTTTACTTAAAGAATCCCCACTGTCTTTTAAAGAGCCGCCTGCATTGAAGCGTTGAAATCAGGCTACCTTTCGTACGAATAGAAATAGAAGGCACAAACGAAACTAGCCAAGAGCAAAAAAGAATCCAGGGAAAAAGGGGATTTTGAGGTAGCAACAAACAGCAAAGAAAAAAAACTGTAAAACTACTGCAAATGGGCTAACAACTATTTGGCTTCATGATCTTCTTACCATAACTGGGCTTCTCGCAGCGAGTGCTCCAATTGTGGTCAATTGTTGGTCAACAGCAGCAGCAGCCAGTTACATAATATATAAGAAAAAAAAAACCAACTGCGAGGGAGGGAAAAAGTGTCTAGCATCTTTAAGCTGTGCTGTGTGTATCTCGCGGATGTGTGTCACTCTGAGGGAACAACTTTGGCCAACACATCGAAGGAAAATGTGACACAAGGAATAACAAAGAGGAAAATCTGTAGCTCATTTCAAATGGCGCCAACAAAAGAAATTGTGAAGAGTGTGTGTGGGGGGGGGAGGTAAAATTGCGGAAAATTGCTAGGAAAATGTGGTAACGAATCTTTTCCTCTCTTGAAGGGGAAATTGAACTAGACATTAGGGGTTTATTTGAAGAGGTTTCTTAATAAGTTAAAATAATTTTAAGAGCGTAAAATAATAGTATTTAATGTATTTAAATATTGCTGAATTTTCTTAGAAACCCACTAAGAGTTTACAGAAATATTAATATATAATTTATATAATAAATTCAGTGCGTCACCAGTTGAAATCTTTATCACCCTTAGATAACACCCTTAAATTACACTATTGCCTCCTAATAAAAGCCAAAAATAATTTAATTGGTTAAATTCCCTTTGGCTTAACTTCATAATTTATAAAAGTCACTGTCATTTATTAGTTTATTGTTCTTAATTATGCACAACCGGCAATTATTCATCTGACTTTATGGGAAAACTAGTCTGAGTCTCCCCATGCCATCTTTTCCCCCACTGCAGTTAATTAATTTCAAATTTAAATTTTTTCCACTCCCCGCGTGAAGCCGCCATAAAACCGGCATACCCCGAAACAAATTACACATCATCAGAATCCCAGCACGAGACCAGCAGAAATTGTTAAAGGCGCGTTGTTTCTCTTCCTCAATTTCCTCCCCTTTTCTTTCTTTATTTTTTTATTGGCCAAAAGGAAAAAAAACAAAGGCAGAAAAAATACAGAAAAGCAAAATCAAACAAAATAAAAATAAAGAAAAAGCATCAAGCAAATAAAACAGAGTGTATGCAAAACAAAAAAATTAATAAAAATAAAACCGAAATAAACAAAGCGGCAAACTGCGCTGTCGGCGTCTACAGAGGCGCCAGCGTCTCGGCCAGCGTTGCTGTCATATAATATTTTCTTTATTTCATTTTTTTTTTTTATGTACGTATATTTTTGTGGTGTAAAAAACCAGTTTTCGAAGCTCGTCGAGGCGACGTTTGAATGAATGCAGCTTCCAAGATTTTGGCTTCTAAAAAAGCGTCAACAACAACGACAACAGCTACAGCCAAAGCGAGTGAAGGGCGCGGTACCAGCAACAATAACAATAATAATAAAACAACAACAACAACAACAACAACAACCAAGAAGTAATGCTATGCGAACGCGTGGAAAACGGGTTTTCGCGAAAGTTGTTGTCATTGTTCGTGGCTGCTACTATTGGTTTTTGTTGCTATTCTCGCTGAAGCGGCACTATTTTTGTGTTTTTTTTTACCGTAAAACTAAGATAAAATAAATATTAATGTTTTTATCTTATCAATAATTTTAAAAAGAAGAGTTATTATTAATAAACATGCTAGACTTAAATTTTTATCCTAAAATCTACTTTAATTTCCAATTAAACTTGTTTTTATTTATTGCTTTCAAATAAACTTGCAAATTATTTAATATTTCCTGCAAAATAACATTATTTAACATATAATTTATATTTTTATAATTTTTAAAATATATTTTTCCAAGCCAGACACCAGAAGAAAACCAAGAAATATGGCTGGAAAAATCTTGTTGTTTTTTCTCTTTGCGTAAAGGGAAATGGCAAGAGAGAAAAGCTGTCAGTACTTTGGCAAAAACAAGCCATAAACTGGCAGCACTGAAAGACAAGAAGTAAAAGTATGAACAAAAAAAAAAACAGGATATTCGGGGGGTATAAATTATTACGAACAAGAATTATGAATGTTTAAGTCGGATTTATGTAAAGGGTTGTTAGGGAGTGCAAGGATTTCCACTTGAATTGTCAGAATAATTCATGAATATATTTAAGTTAAAGATGAAATATGCTCTAATATTGTGTTATTGGGTTTGATTTTTAAACAGAGTTTTCTTCGTTCTGACCTATTTTCTTGCTAAATTCTGCGCCTTACTTATCTCCATGATAATGCCTTTAAGCACGATCTATAGTAGATATACATCTGTCGCATTTCTATGTAAAATGTCAATTGGTTTGTTCCACTTTAAAGCGCACTCGCAGTTGGCTTATAAATAAACAAAAATCGTTGCTGATAACTACACCGCAAACACGACGGCCACAAAAACTACAATAACACGGGGAATTTATATTTGCACAACGTGATGTGCTCAACAATTTGTTAAAATAACACGACAAAAAAAAAACAGAAGAAAAAATAAAGCCAGAGGTGTATTTCAGCACCTCACGAAGCCAAAGATATATAAATTATTTCAACGACTTTAAGCTCGGTATCGCATGCTACAAAATCTGTTTACAAATAAATAAAAGCAAAAAAAAAAATAGAAGACACAACATGTCAAAGCTGAAATCCCACAAAAACAAGCCAAAAGTTAATTACAACAAAAAAAAGAGAGTGAGAAGGAGGCGCTGCCAAATGTCAGAGGGGCTTCAAGTCATGGCAGAAAGTGAAACACTTGCGAACCGAAAAGAAAAAGTGTAACAAATTGTATGGAAAACAATTTGTTTCTCCCTCTCCTGAGCTCTTTCTCTTATTTACACCTCATGCTAATTTTTACAGAAAAATCTCCCATATATACATAGTTATTTTAAGGTTATTCAAAGCAATTACACTGAGTCCCAGGCTTTTGTATATGTTTTTAGGCCCGATTTGATTGCAATTTGAAGGCCTGAAATTAATTATAATCGTGTGCACACAAAATTGGCAAGTAAAAGGGCAGGGGAAAAGCAGCTTATTAGAAAATGTACACTCATAAAAATTTGTAACCTTAAAACCTTAACCTTAGGTTTTAAGGAAAAATAGGATAAGTAACTATGCAATATATATTTGTCTTGATTTTATTGTGACTTGCCATAAATTCCAGAAAACTATTTCATAATTGTAAAAACATTTTCTTAGTTTTAGGGAGATTTTTCTCAAATATAGAAAAATATTTTCTTTAGTGTTTATCCATTGAAACAGAGCTCAAACAGCGCGTCATCGAATGCACATGCACAAAATTTTAAAATCGCATTACGTATACGCAACGTTGCGCAGCAGCAGCAACAGAAAATAAAAAGGGAAAATCGTGACCGAAGAGTAGCATTTGTTTATTTTTGTGCTCTTCTGAACGAACACAAACCCAACCTAAGCATTGAGGCATAACGTAGTCATAGAGAGCCAATGACAAAATTCGATTCACTTTACAACGTGTCCATCGGATAGTTGTTGACATTGAGCAATCTCATTTGAAGAGTATGGATACTGATAGAATTACTGATTATTATAGAAAAAAATATCATATTATAGATTTATAGAAGAGTAGAATAGGTATAAACTAGGCTTATTGTTATAAAAATATGTAAAGGAAATCAAAATAATAGATGGAGGTGTGAAAGTGAAAATTTCAAAGATTTTTAAAAGAAGTTTAATAAGTAGTTTCTAGTGTAAAAAATATATTGGCAAGATGATTACATTTTGAACATATCAATTATTTTAGATTTACGTCTAATCTATATTTAGAAAAGCCATTCACTAACCTAAAATTAATTACAAAATAAATTAACAAACAATAAGTACACCTTTCTCATTCCAAATTAAATGCAAAGTATTTACCCAGTCTAAACACGAATAGTATTGCCATCAAATTCCCATAGAAAATCGCCAATAAATTCCAGACATTGCCATTCATATTATTCACCTGCAGCCAAGGCAATTAGAGGAGTTCTATTTGAACATTTCTTGGCTGCAAAACTTAATTGTATTCCCGAGCATGATTCCCATTATTTCCCGCAGCAAATTGCTGGCGTCTGTGTCAAAGTCAATTATGAAACCAATTTCAGAAATGATGCCTGGCTTCTCTATGTCTCCGTGTCTCTGTGTCTCCATGTCTCCACATCTCCATTTCACCATTTCTCTCTATATCTCTCTCCCTATATGCACTTGTAATTGGCCGAATTTCATGTGGCTAACAATTGTTCGAATTAAACTGAGAGGAGGAAAGGGGGGTAGAGAAAAATTCAGGGGACTCATGAATAATGGAATGGCAATGAATCATGCGACGATCGAATAATAACGAATGAACAATAACGAATTGCATGTTAAATGCTTGGCCATAAATCGTCCAAGACTTGCAGCAGCAGCTGCTATAGCTTCTCTATTTTCCTATCACCAATTTCCCTCTCCATTTTCCTTTATAGCTTCCTATGCGTGAATGAAATTGCTTATACGCCTAGTTGGACGCTTATAAAATGCAAGCCGACTAATTGCATTGACATTTGACATCGACTGTTGGGTTTTATAAATAGAAATATGAACATCGACTTAATTGACTCGTGCAGGCGAATGAATGATGGAACAAAAGGAAACCTAGTTCCACTCTATGCCACATAAATTCCCTTTCCTATTTTCAAAAATAAACTAACATATATTTAAACAAGGTTCAATGCCCTTTTTTCACAACAAGCAAATCCAATCAGATTTGAGCATCTCTTGTCTGAATTTAAGCAAATATTTGCTTACAACTTACAGCAAAGTTGGAAATGTAAATAAATCCCAAATGTTGGCCCAAGGCAGGCAGACAAATAAAAGTGGTTTTCTGTATTTCAATTAACATAACATTTTGTGCGTGTGTGTCTTTGAAAAACCAAAAAAGAGAGCAAAAACCATGCAAAAACTGAACTTTAATGATTTTTTTATAAAAAATCCTTGAACACAATTATTTTGCATTTATTTTATCAGCTCGTTAAAAGTATGTCATGGCTATTTAACATTGAAATTATATAGTATATTTACTTTTTATGTTTTTATTGTTTTTTGTCTGGCTAATAAGAGAATTTTTGCATGACAGGATTTCGGGTTGAGATAATTCTAATTTAGCTGCAAATAATTGCTGGCTTAGTTTATCAAACTTTACACAAAAACTATGGAAATAACAACCAGAAGATAGTTATAAATTATCTTTACAATTTCCTTATAAATTCAATTAAATTTCTCATTTTTTAAATATGAAAATTGTTTGCTGAATGTATCTCTTTTTGTTGAATTAAATTCTTTAGTTGAAACACAAACTTTAACTACAGTTAATTGATATTTTCTGCAATATCTGGTAGCAGCTTTTGCCTTTCCATTGCAGGGAAAACTTTATCCTCTCATACTGAGTGGCAAACTTTCCAAACTGTCAAATTGCCAGACAGATAAGAAAATTAGAGGAGTGAAAGGGGGGGATAGAAAAGGAAAATGGCAACTCAAACAGAATCCGACACCTGGACAATGTCTGGTCGGAAGTCTGCACAGAATGATGGTGATGATGACGATGACGATGATGATTATGTTGATGTCGAGAGAATGATGACAGTCAGCGGAAATAAGAGACAAGCTCTCTGACACATTTTGCCATAGACTGTACCCACCCAAGAGATATTTGTCCAACAGAAAACATACAACAAAAAAGACACGCAGCAGACTGAATTTATATCAATTTCGAAATGGACTGGGCCGCAAAAATCTCTTGACCTGCAATGCAGCTTCCTCTGTCTGGCAATCATTTGCAGTTCTTACTCATTAATTAAGTGCAGCAGCCAGATGAAAACTGGCAGATACGAAATCTAAATGTAAAAATGTCACTGAAAGAAAAGTGGCACTTAAATTGACGAAGAAATTTTAGTTAATTATTGAAAGGATTTATTTTTTTATATATTTAACATGGAAATTTAATATTTGCAATAAAAAAAATCAAAATGTGTGTGTGTTACATTTAAAAAAAAATTATATTATAGAAATATACTTCCAATGTTAAGCATTTATTTAACTATCTTTTTTAATTTTATTATTATTCTCAAGGGATTGGTTGGTTATTTCTTAAATGTAAAACGAATTATATAACAATTTTCTTTTAAATTTAATATGAATTCAAAGTGGTTATTGGAAATTAAATTTTATCCTTTATATTACGGATGCTTCCATTGACGAAATAAATAAATAAAAATATTAAGAATCATGTTTGTCTATCCTTAAATTTCCCTGTAATTGCCAATAAGGTTATTCTGTATTAAATTATAATCTCTAAAAACTAAGATATTTATTTATCTCCCCCTAAATTTCATTATAACTCTCAAATAATTATTTGAAAATAAATATTGTATGCAAAAATATTCCTTTGTTTAAAAATCCATTCAAATGCATACATGATTTTTCCATTGCACATTCACATATATTTACAAGCCTTTATTTACGTTTAAATTGCACTTTATGTTGCCTCATACATATTCTGCTACTAATAACAAAAGTAAATTGCAATCTTTATTGAATGAAGTTCAGTTCTTTTACGCGGCACAACTTTATTTTATATATATTTTTTCCACTGAACTCTGTCGATTGACCGATTAACATAAACATTTTTTTGATTAATGGCCATCGGCAGAGTGTTTTATTTGGCCTGGGTGCGGTCCATCACATTGATCGATCATTGTTCAACGGCTGAATAATATATAAATAGTATATATAATGTTATATTCTATAGTATTTAGCTGACTCTGGGCCAAGTTAGTGCCACTAAGCGAGGTCATTACAGACGTTAGTCCATTAATCATATTCCACGGATCATCAATGGGTCATGGCTTCGATTTGTTGCCTTATTGTGTTGAGGCTTCCCTTTTTTTACTTCGAGAAGCTGTCAAAGGTAAATGTGTTAATGCGCTTTCAAAACTTGTTAACTTAAGTTTAAGTTGAAGCTGGGGGCTTGGGTTGAACTTTGGTTTCGAAATGAATAGAGTTGAAAGATAATGTCGGATTTTGTGATGTGGGAAATGGCTTAAGGGGGATTATTGGATGAAAGCTATAGCTTTTATCCAAGAAGGTGTTGAAGGCAGTTAAAATTTTATCATTTTTTAAATTTATGGTGGTTTTGGAGGCTTAAAAATCACACACAAAGCTTACTTAACTTATATTTAATTTTTTAAAAATATATTGAAAGACTGAATTACTCAACAAATGACAAATTTAAAGGCAAAACCCATGGGGCAATATTTCAATACTTAAATCAACGAACAAATAAACACTTATCAATCAAGGGGATACTCACGTATTATGCAAACAATATCTTATCTAAAAAACCAAGTTAAAACAGCATTTCCCAATAAAAAGTAAGCTAAGAACCTCTAGAGATGACTAAGAATGTTGCCTAAAAGCCCCAACAGAAAGTATCAAATTAAAAGTGCCAAATACTTCTCACGTTTGATGATGAATTTTAATCATCTAACGTAATCATCAGTAATCATTTTTTAGCCCGACACCAATTAGCACCTCCGGATTGAACTGAACCCACGCGAGAATCAGAAAAAAATAAATAAATAAAGAAAATTTACCACAAAATAATTGTAAAACACGCAACAAGGCAGGCATACGTAAGACTTTGGATTGTATAAACTATACACCCACTTCCCTTCTTTGCAGACAGACCAAAAATAGAAGAATTTTAATCAGACAAACATTTTGACGCCGCGCAGTTCTTTGTTTTGTTTTCCTTATTATTTTTATTGATTTATGGCGTTCGATTAGGGTCTCATAAATTAATAAAAGAAGTGTAGAAAAGAGACAGCAGCATGGCCCAAAAATTGTGCCGCAATAAAGGTACGGCAGAGTGCGGGAGAGAGCACAATGAAAACTAATTTTGGAAGCCAAAAGCTGAGAGCATAAAAGAACTCAGCTTGTGGATATATAATACGCAGATTCCAGCAGTCTTTTATACTATATAAATAGCAAAACGAACAAAAACACACCCCCATCAAAAAAATATATAAGATTTATGCACAAAAGCTGGAGACTTTTCTACTACGCAACATTTTCCCCCGCCCTTCTGACCACTTCATGTGTCAAGTTTCAAGTTCAACATTAACCCCTTATGAACTTAATTAAGCAAAAGGAAAGTGGGGGTTAAGGGAGTGCAGGTAAAAGTAAGTATTTCTAAAGTGGAGTTCTGTTTTTGTTTTTTTTTGCTAGACTTTATTATAGATTAAAATTAAAGAGAGTCAAAGTGGAAGCTCTGAATTAATAAAGTTTGCCTTAGAAATGTTTTTTTTTTTATTAAAAGCGAGTAAAAGTTGTAATAAAGAGTATTCTTAGGTAAAATCTAAAACTTAGATACAAATCCAAATCAAATTAATTCAAAATAACAGAAATATTTTTAAAATAATAAACAAAATAA
>JAEIIJ010003032.1:0-13951 GCA_018904815.1 Drosophila ogumai
TTTGATTGTTTTGTGCAGGGTCGCGTTCGATAACTGGTGGGCTATCGATTGTTGATTATATAGAATATTCTTTCTTTTCATCGATTGATTTTGTTATCTCCGCATTCTTCTTGTGTGTGTTTGTTGTTGTTGTGTGTGTTACTTTTCATATATTTTTTTCTCTTGTCTGTCTGTGGTGTGTTGTGTTGGTGTGTTGTGTTGGTGTTGGTGTTATTGTTGGTGTGGTGTCTTAACGTTTGTGTAGACTAATCAGCGCGGCAAACTTACCTGAATATAAAGATAAACAGGACGAGCAGTGAGAAGAACACAGCCACGTTGTCCATGGTGCGCAGCATCACAAACAGCTGACGCCGCAGGTTGGGCATAAAACGGACCAGCTTGAGGATGCGCAGCAGCCGGAAGGTCCTTAGCACGGACAGACCAGAGCCACCGCCTCCAGTTCCATTGCCCACAAACTGCTGGCATATCTCAATGGCGCTGCGAAAGTTAATCGAAAAAATGAAATAGTAAAAATCTCCAGGAGGATCCCCCTGTACACTCACCTAAGGATCACAATGATTCCATCAAAGACATTAAACCCATTGGCTATGTAACGAAACGGACCCTCGGCCACCACCTTGAGCAACATTTCCACGGCAAAGATGCCGGAAAATACGACATTGCTGGTCTCCACGATGGCCGTCAGCTCCGGCGGCTGGTTGTGATACTCAATGCCCATGGACAGGGTGTTGATCAGGATGGCCAGCAGGATGCCCTGCTGGAAGTATTTGTGCTCCACCAGCCGCCGGATGTAGCGTCGCACCCAGCTGCAGACCCGTGACAAGCACCGATACACGGCGATCAGGCAACGTGTTGTCGGCGACCTGTGACGCTGCCCGCGCTCGTCCAGCGGCGACAGAGCGTTCTGGTAGAGATCATAGCAGCAGGCATAGTCCTCCATGTAGTTCCCGGTGGGGGCATGGCTGTCACGGCCACGGGACTGCCTTGCACGACTGCCAGCCGCGTTCCGGCTGTGGCTGGTGGTGTTGTTATTATTGTGATGGTGGTGGGAGCCATGCGACTGCTGGTGCTGCTGGTGATGGTGCTCCTTGCGCCGGTGGTTACCGGTCTGACTTTCCCCAGGAACCACCACAGCCGACACGGTGGCGGGCTCCAGGGTCTGAGCGGGCTCACTGGCTCCCGTTGTGGCCACCCCGCCGCCACCCTCAACCGAAGTCTGACTCTGGTTCTGGCCAGCCGGCGGCAGAGGTCGTGGCTTGTGGTGTGCCTTCAATGCCTCCGCTGTGTGCGGATCGCAGCGGGCCAGGGATGTGTAGAAGGACTCCAAAGTGCTTTGGCCCGTGGGCAAGGCCGCCGAGAAGGCCACGGAGAAGGCCAATAGCTCCTGGCAAGTCATGGCATCGTGAATGCCCAACTCAGAGCAATCGGCATAGGGATTAGCGATGGTGCCAATGGTCTGGGGTAGATTCACCTGCAGGGAAAGTTATAAATACAGGCGGAATCCCTGGGAGAATACTCCAGCTCTCCTCACCTGCCAGATGCTACCATCTCCGGCCTGGGTCATTTTCTCGGTGGAGAAGATGTTGTTGCTCTTATCTGCCGCTCCGCTGGCGCTTTGACCGCCTCCACTGGCTGCTCCCCCATTGGCTCCATTTTGGTTGCTGTGGCTGCCACTGCCTGTGGCACTCGAAGCTGCCGCCGCCGCCGCTGCAGCCGCTGCTGCTGCTGCTGCAGCTGCCGCCGTTCCAGCCACAGTGGCCACTGTGGTAGCCGCCCCAGCGGAGGAGGCACTGCCCACCGCTGTCACTGCCGGATCTGCATTGAGGGCGGGCGGCGTGTGCAGGAGCACATACTCGTTGAACATCACCGAAGGTCGGCGACTGGCCGAGGTGGGCGGACTGAGGAAGCCCGAGGTGCACGGATGGTTCTGATGACGGAACAGGGATTCAAAAGTGGACACGGGTTATAATTGTGGGAAGGGTTCGTTGATTATTTTACGGGGGATATGGAATGAAGGATAATGCTCAACGCAACTAAATACCAGCTCTGATTACTGGGGATAATCTTAGTAAACTGTAAATCGGAGGTGTCTAAAGGAGGCTTTGATATAAGTTAACTTTCATTAAGTTTTAGGGCTACTTTTGACCTTTTAAAAAGTGCAGCATATTTTGTTTCTTTTAGAAGCATAAGAGTTACTTTTAGGGTAAGTTACTATGTAATAGCACATTCTAAAAGCACAAACACATTCACATGTGATCACCACTGATGCCTTCGCTTCATTCCGCAGATGCTAGAACCAGTTGGGAATTACATGTGCACATGTGGAAGGTTTTTAGGGCAAATTCCCCATGGTTTTCATGAAAAAATGTACCAGAAAAATAGGTGAAATTCGCGCTTCAATTAAACAAAAATTTTAACGATGCGAATCAGAAAACTCAACCTAAATTTGAGAAAAATCTAAAAAATAACCCTTAATAATTTTAATATATTTATTGTGCCTTGCCTTAAATTCGTGGAATATTTGTCTTAATTCTACAAATAGTTTGCAATTTTGGGGGTTATTATTTTGCTTAATATAAAAATATTTTTGAGAGTGTAACTTTTACCATTTGTTAAACATAATTTCCTAGAGTTTTTAAAAATACTTCTTAATTTGTGAGAAATATAAAAAATACAAATATAAAATATACAAATTATTCGAACATTTTTCTGTAGCTTTAAAGCTATTTTTTGTGTAATTTTTAGCATTTGTGAAACCAAATTCCCTGGAGACTTTAATCCTTCAATTTAGCATTTCTATTTAGCCGGGCTTTTTTTTTGGGGAAACAGAACTATAACCTATGGTGGCTTTAATAGAAAACATATGCACATATCCTATGTATAGTATACGGGTCGAGGTACTCCACACTCAAACGGCATTTACATACGCAAACAAAACGAAATGATATAAATAATTAATGGGCAATGGGCTGGAACAAAGGACAATGGATTTATCAATGGGACAATCAATTCGCTATATGTACAACCTACATGTATATAAATATATATATATATTATATCTTTATAAAGACAACAAAAAAAGCTATTCCAACTGCACTTAATATGCAAACGTATCTACAATTTGTTACATGAACTTTAATGGGAATTTCAATTGCTTGTTCGCCGGCTGAATGCCCTTTGCCTGATTTTTTGGCAGGGCATTCAGACTTCGAAGCTAAATTCATAGATTATGCTGGATGCTGGCATTTATACATACTATACTGGGTTTATTGTGTGTTTAAATCGTTCAGTACCTTGCCTAAATTTCCCAACTGCAGCTATTAGCGAGGTTTATATAACAGATATATGAGAGATTATTGATATTATTGAAATTATTTAAATTATTATTTCATTAGAGAGTGAGTTGTGGCCTGTCTGTTTTTTGGGGAATTTTGTAGGATTTATAAAAATATTCCGTCTTTCTGTGGCTGTTTTTCTTTTATTTTTGTTCTTTGGTTTCGAATCGCTTGGGTGTTCTGATTGATAAATCGATTGATGCACTCGTGTACCCATGGATACTCACAATTAATTGATCCGAGTCAATCATCTGCTGCGGAAACTTGAGCAGAATAGTCTTCTGCTCGGCAGCACTGCCCTCCGGCTTCAGCTGGTGGTGGGCCGAGGTGGAGGCCGAACTGGACTTCTTCAAGGAGGAGCTCCGAGGCAGCGCTCCATCGGGGGCCAGCGATTGCTCTGTGTTGTCCGAGGAGGAGTGCAGCTGCTGTTGCTGCTGCTGCTGCTGCTGCTGCTGATGCTGCTGCAAATGCTGTTGGTGGTGTGCCGAGGACATGGTCACACTGGCTGCACTGCCATTGATACCGTTAACCAGCGCCACAGTGGTACAGCTGGGCCCACTGTTGTTGTTGTTGTTGTTGCCATTGTTGTTGTGGCCGTGGCCATTGTGATTGCTATTATTGTTGTTGTTATTATTGTTGTTGTGGCTACTAGCCGAATTTAGGGGCACCATAACGGTAATCATCTGATCCTGAATGCTGGACGGCTTGCGATTACTGTACTTGGGGCACTTGGGATGGTGGCACTTGATCCGCGACGGCGAAAAGGTCAAATTGTCAGCATTGGGTAGAAGGCCCTCCTTGCGCTGCTGTCGCTGGTACCTGATGGTGGGTGGTGTGGGTGGGCAGGTGTGGGTTTTTGGGTAAGAGTAACAATTCGATTAGCGACACACATTTTACTGACAATTCGCGGGGGTTTCACACACACACATGTCTGTACACAAAACATCGTGTTCTTTGTGTGGGGTCAAGGGTCGGGTTGGGTGGGGTCGGAAAATGGGGGGGCGTGGGGCTTGGCATTGCACGTGCACTCGTCTTCGTGTTCCGTTGTACGTGCTCTCACATCAGTGTCAGTGCGCCATGTGTGTCTGTGTGTGCGTGTACTTAGCCATTAGACAGACAACAATCGCAATTACATAATTCAATCAAATGAACTAAGGACAACGACAGTACAAAAATGCAAATGATCCAAATTAACACGAGTCCCAGCTGCGGATTCAGTGCCAAATGCTTTTGGGTTTTGTTTTTCGGATGCTTTGTACTAAGACTAGGTTTAGTTTGGGTTCAAGAGGTCGAGGTTTAGTGTTGAGTTCAGTTCTTACTGATCCCAAATTGATGCTTCTTTAAAACATAAAGCAAGGGTCAACAAAGTCATTTTGGTCTTCTAACAATTCTAGAAGGATTTCATGTCCTTTTTATGCCTTTTCATGTCTTTGACATGTCTTGTTCATGTCTTGGAGATCAGTCTTCAATTCAATTCGGATTTAAATAAAGTCAGTAAGCTTAAGTTTCAGTCTGAACAAATGCTGATGCGTGTGATCTGAACTAATACTTCTTTCTAATGTCTAGCCATGAGTAATGCCTTTCTTAAAACCTTTAAATTTATGATTCTCCTAGCTCTGATCTAGCTCTAGCTTGTAATAATACTTTCAGCTACACATATTCATGCCCTGGCACAACTATAAAGTGCTATATAAACTAATTGCCAGACTCTGGATTAGATGCAGGCATACAAAAAAAAAGAAATAATAAGCAAGAGCAGAAAATTGATAACTTAATAAGTTTCTTAAATAAATTTCACAAATATAAAGAGCCAAGGAAATTAATTTGTATATTTAAGTACTAAAAGAAAAATGAAGACAGAATTTAATTAAAGAAAAAAAAAATAACAAACAGGAGTAGGAATTTACTGAAATTAATTAAAATAAATAAAATTTGAGAATATTAAATTATAAAACAAAGAAAATTAGGGTTTAGAGGAATAATAGGAATATTTTGTTGGTGAGAAAAGTACACTCCTTCATCTTGGAATTTTACTTTGAAATTTCTTTTCTAAAGAAAAGTCCTTGTTCTCTGCTCGAATTTTCCCTGAGCATTTGTGAGCTAACTACTCGCTTTAATGGGTTAGAAATCAATCAATCAAGTTTCAAGTGACTAAGGCCTAGAGCGTTATCTGGTTTTTTCTTTGGAGCTTGGCGGTTGATGGACCAAAAGAAAAAACAGAATACAAACAGATTCACAGAGTGAGAGATATTTTCAGAGATAGAGGAGACAACGAGAGAGAGAGAGAGAGACTTGGGAAGGGAACGGAAGCCGGAAACCGGAAACTAAAAGTACGAACGAAAGACATAATTGAATGAAATTAAAAGGTACAAGCAGCATACTTATATAATCTGTACTTCTTTAACATTCGTCTCTTGAAGCGCCGCCACAGGTGAGCAATGTATTTCACGATCTCCGCATAGCAGGTGGCCGGCTCCGAGTTATTCGTGCTGCTGGCCAAGGTCGATGTGGAGGTGTAGCGGGCCCGCTCCTGCCGCATCCGTTCCATCTCACGCTTCTTGGTCTCCGAAAATTGCGTGGCAATGACGACCAGGCACAGGTTGATCATGAAAAACGAACCAATCTGGGGGTAGTGAAAAGATATCAGAGATAAGTAGGCATTTTTTTAAACGAAGGAAGTCTTAAATGGGGCAATAATAGGACTTAACCTCCCAAAAATAAAGGAGAGTATATTCTACAGACTATGAGATGCCCTATACTAGCCTGGAATATATGAAATACTTGCTAACAAATGGTTTAATAATATTTAAAATTAAAAATTACTACCATCGCTTAAGTAGGAAGTTATTCATTAATCATTTCTAAAGACTACAGGACCCTATTTCTATAATTGCAGGGTATACAAGCGACTAAGAGAAATAAGTGCTATCGGTTGGGGTTGCTGCAAAAGTTTTCGCATTTCCGTTTAAAAGTTTTCGTTTTCATTGCTGCCAGCGACAAATGCAAACTGAAAGTTTTCTTCAGCCTTTTTGTTTATGCCGACACACCCCACTGCCCGCCACCCCCGCTGATGGGTCCTTGGGGAAGGACCTTTTCAGCCACCCACTTAAATTCAATTAGCTGGGGGATCGGCAGCCATCACCTGGTGGTCAGCCTGGGACTTACAAGTCCGCCAAGAACCCGATCTTAAAAACTTAAAATCGCCAGAGTTCCGATTCGGCCGGCTTCGAGGATTAGTTTGAAAGTAAAGCTGCTGGAAAAATTATTGTAACGGGCAGAGATGAGCGTAAAATAATTCAAAGCTATTAGGAATTAAATAAAATAAATATAAAAAAATGTATTAAAATTAATATTGAAATATATATCATAGGAAAGGAATACTATTTCCCTGTAACACAATAAAATTACTAAAAGTACAAATATGTTTACTCTACACTCTTAAAAATGTTTACCTATGCTAGAACCAGTTGGGAATTATAAGTGCAAATGTGTAACATTTTTTTGGCATGCGATTTTTTGTGCGAATTAGCCTTGGTTTTTATGGAAAATTTATCAGCAAAGCAAGTTTAATTTCCCCTTAAATTAAGGCTCAAACCTAAACAAAGAAAATGAGATATAAAATGCCTTAAATATAAAAATATTTAAGTTTTATTTTTTTTAAATATTTTAAGTAAAGTTTATCTTGCCAAGAATATATCTACCCACATAGTTCCCAAGGCAAACAAGTACTATTACTTTTCAAAATGTTGTCCAACTTTAAATTGAAAACATATTTCAGAAACAAAGACGGCGCTTCTAATTTGGAACTCGTGAGAGCTTGGCAGAAAATGCATAAAACATAAATAAGCAATTTCCCTCCAATAGCCAGACGAAGGGGGTCCGGAAAACTATTTGCATACCAAAAGTTGTTGGCAACAAGAGTAAAATCATTTTGCACACGAAATGAACAGCCACAAAGACAGAGACGGAGCTAAAGGAGAGACAGAGAGGGACCGAAGAGGGCGGGCTCGAGAAAACTTCAAACATAAATAATGAAATTTTGTCATGTGTGTCTCGGTCTGTGTCTGTGTCTGAGTCCGTGTGGCATAAAGGCTTTTAATTAGTCCAAGGACACCTGAGCACAAATCCTGCCATGCAAATGACAGCACAACAGACTGGAGTCCACTCGAAGATGGCACTGGCCAAAAAGGACACTCCCAGGCTGAGGGATAAAGTAGGGAAAAGCGGGGGAAAGGACAAAAAGACTGCTGTCGTGTCTGCTGTCTGCATTGCAACATGTTGCCAGGCAGCATCATCATGAAATTCATAGCATTTTTCGTAGACAAACTTTGCCCGGCCACAGAATCCGCTCTCTCTCGCTCTCCTGGCCGTTCGTGTTGCGTGTGTGGCCATAGTTTAAAAGTAATTTACTTATTTACATTGCCAAATTGCTTTAGCATACTTTCGGCCAACAATCGCCGCACCTCTCGAGGCAGGCTTTTTGGAGCTCAATTAGTCTGGGGAGAGGCAAGAGGCCCACTTTAAGCCGGGTCCGCAATTAAATATTCAATTCGTGATCAAAGCGAGCCAGACATGGCCTCTGACCCGTGACCCGCTAACCCACTGACACCCGACCCGTCCCGGCACTCACCACAATCAGCAGCACAAAGTAGATCCAATCCCAAAAGCTGTGCGCATCCTGCACGTAATACATTATGTCCGTCCAGCCCTCCAGTGAGATGACCTGCAAATCCAACAAATATTTCATTGTAATTAGCGTGCGCTCTGCAAAAATATATGCACATCATTTATACAAAATGTAAGAGTGTGTGTGAAAAAAGAGGGGTTTCAGGTCGGCGAGTGTTTTATTGTTCACGCCCCGTCACTGGTCAGAGAACAATTAGGATGGACCACGTCACGTATACGTAATGTGGGACTCACAGCTGACAGGAGGACAATAAAGTCTAACATTTGACTAGCTAAAGGTTAAAGAGACTTGAAACTACTGTGCCTAAGTTTAGGAAACTCTTTTAAACCAGTTTCGTTTGAGTTGCATTTATTTTAAATATTTACATTTCGATTTCTTAGAGAATGCACAAAACACAAACCAGTGTCTGTAGCTCACAATCTCTCCAAGATGAAAGTTAATAAAGAAGAACCCTCTCTCTTAGGCCTTTAAGACTCCTTCAAATCTAGATCACCCATCCTGTCGAAATCCTAAACTCAACACTGGTCATGAAATCGATGCCCCGCGCAATTCGCCGGCTGGTTTCATAGCTTAATGTGCACTTGATTTCGGCTTAATTACATCATTTGACCTGCATATCAATTGATTCGCTGGCGGTGTGCGCCATGTAATTGGCATATCAATTAAGGCCTCTGCCCCCTCGAGGCGGAGTCCATTTCGGCATCACTTTCGCCGAAGCCCCAACACCATTCACGTCCCCTTTTCGTTTCGAATGGCATGCAAATTGATGGCGTTTTGTTTTGTTAGTTTAGGGAAAACAGAACTCGGGGAGTTTTACCCCGAATTAGCATGCAGCATTTTGTTGTTGTCTCTAGCGCAGATTGTCGCCTGTTGCTATTTGTTGAACAAAGTTGAGAGCTAATTGCCAACCAAGGGGATACGGATACACAAGGAACAAATTCACTTGTATTGAAGGTAACTCAATTGTGAGGATCATAGAAATGGGATTTTAATGTTGCAAATTGTTGTAGGTTTTGTAGGATTTTGGTATTCAAATAAGGTTATTCCCTAGCTTATAAAATAGTTAAAATATAAAACCTAAAACTTACCAGAAATATGGCCACCCAGGCCATGCCGATGTTATCGAACGAAATTGTGCCCTGAAAGGGATTCTCGCCCTTCGGCATACAGATGGTGTAGTACTGGTTCCAGTTGACGCAGGACGTGTTCGTCGGCTCGTTCAAGTCAAACAGCTTGGCCTCCTCTGCGGATGGATGACGGGGGGGTGGTGGCAATGGAGGTAGGGGAAAGCGGAGAGCGGAAAGCGTATTGTTGTAATTGTGATTGCTTCGGTTGGCTCTGGCTGTCATTAAGCGACAGCGAGAGGGCAATTAAAAATGCCATCAAATTTGATTACAGCGCAATTTGCACTTCATTTAGCTTTAAAGTTAATGTAATTGGCGACGACTGGGGGGGATTGGGGATTTGGGTGAACTTACCATTGCAGACCATTGAGCCAATACGGTAGGGCGGAAAGTTGCCACAGAGATGCATTCCCGAGTCATTGGGCGTGGAGCAGATGTAGTCCTGATCCTTGGAGAATTCGTAGTACTGCGACACGCTAGGGGTGCGATGTGTACAGAGAGAATTAGGAGAGTCATGGGTTGCGATTGTCAGTATAGATTCGAAGAACATCCAGCACACAAATAAACAAAGTGTACGAAAGAGAAGTTCACACCAGAGGGAGAGAGAGAAACAGACAGAGAGAAAGAAAGATCACACGTAGTAGTGAGAGAGAGAGAGAGAGAGTGAGAGAGAGAGAAATAGAGAGCACAAAGAGAACAATTAATAATCGTAATCCGTAATCGTTGTTCCATTTAGGTAATCTGTATGTTCAATGCGTATCGTATAGACATTTACATCAAGATTTACGTAGAGAGAGATGTGTACAAATAAAGCAAGTACATGATCGATAAGTCAATTTTGGTGGTGCTGAGTTTCGTGTGTCTTCACTCACGCTCACGCGTGACACGCAGCTATACACGAGAACATTCAACTAATTAGAGTAAGACAGAGAATGCCAATTTGTGAGGCAAAACGAAAAGGCTAATCAGAACTAAACAGAGAGTGACAGAGTGAGACACGGTTGACCAATGCAAGACAGAGACAGATAGTGAGCAGGTGAGCAGGTGAGCAGGTGAGCAGGTGAGCGGTTGAGCGAGAAAGAGTAATAACGAGAGCAAGTGACTAGCGAGCGAGTAAGAGCGAGTGGCAAGCGCAGGTGAAACGGAAGCACAGCCTTGGAAGGTCTCCCAAGCACAGAGAGAGGCAGAGTAGGAGAGAGAGAGAGGGAGACAGAAACTGAAAGAGATCTAGCTAGCGACAGAGCGAGCGTTTAAGCAAGAGTGCTGGGAGCGAGCGGAAGCTACTCGCGCAAAGCCACAGTACATTGAGACGCAACTGTACCGGAAAAGAGAGTGAGACATAAGCGAGCCACAAAGCGCAAACTAACAAAAAAAAATAAATAAACGAAACCAAGAAGAAGGGCAACAAAGAAGTCAGAGGCATAAAGTAGAAGGAGAGGGACAGAGGCAACCGGAGCAGGGACTGGGCGAGGACTACACACTCGTAAAAAAGGAAATGAAAACGCCAAAGCAATTTAAATTAAACGCGCAATGTTGCCACAAAATGGCCGACGCCGGAAACTCGCGACTTCAAAAAAATGTCTGCCTCAACCAAGTGTCAGCGTGTGTGTGTGTGTTTTTGCCAGTTTGTGTGTGTCTCCGTGTGGCGTGTCGCAAGTGTGCCCGTGCGCTCGTTTGTATGTGTGAGTTCCCCTGCCCGTGGTGTGCGTGTGACAATAAAATGTGTTTAATATGCACGTGCAAGCACGGCTCTGACAGCAGCAGGGGACACCGGAAGCGGGGCGAGAGAGGAAGCAGAGACACCGCAAGTGAATTTTGAAATATTCTCCGCTCGCATTTCCTCTGCTTTTTTTTTATACTCCCACCTGTTTTTTTTCTTCTCTTTGCACAGTTCGCAACAATTCGCACGCTCCAATGTATGCAAAACTTTATGGAGTTGTATGTGTATGTGTGTGTGTGTATGTAATTATTGTACTTGATTTGCGTGTGTGTAGGTGAGAGAGCGAGAGAGGGGGGAGCGAATGGCGCAGGGGCAGCTTTAAATACCTTTGCAATAGAAACTGATGGTTTTTCCTGTAAAAAGAGTTCAGCTTACAAGAGATACACGTACATACGCACACACAGACAGCAGGTGGGGGGGTGGGGTTTGCGGTAATAGTGTGTGTCTGTGTGCTTGGGTGGCTGCTGTGTGTGTTTACCGTACTGCACTGTACTTTGTGTGTTTGGTGTCTCTATGTGTTGGTGTCTGTGTGTGTGGACCCGAAATGTTGTTTAACTTGGTGAGCAAACAATCAACAAATTTAAAAAAAAAAATAGACAAAGTGCCTAAAGAGTTGAGGCTTCCGACTAGCAGATACCCAGCAAATGAATTTAAGTTTGTGACTTACTAAAGTGCAATATAAAAAGCACTAATAAAAGGCAAACCATTTAAAGTGCTTATGACATATGTTATGCTATTGCTTTTTATTAAAATCTCCCAGGACCTTGCATAATTTTTTTTGTATTTTTTTTAAGCAATTTATCTTTTGAGGTATTATTATAATTTATAAATTATTCAAGGCAAAATCAAATTAAATTTCAGATTTTTGCTTGAAAAAAATTATAAAGCTAAGCTGCTTTTAGCCTAAATTGGACCGTACATAATTTATTTATATTTCTTTTTTAAGCAGCAGATGCAATAAAGCCTATCTTTCTTGGGGTATTTCTTATATTATTAGATTTTTAAAGACAAAACCTATTTAAGATTCTGATTTTGCTTGAAATTCAAGCGCAAATGCAAGCGAAGATTCAGAATGCTTTTTGCCCAAATTGAAATCCCAGCCATTGCAGCCAAACAAGTATCAATATTAATTTCCGCTAAAAGGATTATTAATTAACGCAGGCTAATTCGCTGAAAACCAAGCATCGGACGAATGGAACTCGAGACTGGAAATACCATTTAGGCTTTAGTATATTATCCCCATAACAAGTAAAGGGATCTGGGAAACACGCTTCGGTCTGGCATATGTGCTGTTGCTAATTGGTATGCTTGTTATTTCGGCTGTTTGTGTGTGCTCTCCGCTCCCGAAACATGTCATATTTGTGTGTAGAACCCCAAAAAACAATGATGCGAACGAAAACAGAAAATTGCAAAACGAAACCCAAAATTTGGCAAATGCAATGCAAACAAACACACGGGGCACCAGCCCAGCCTCTTCTGACCCCGATTTCTCATGTGTGTTGTTGTGTGTGTGTGTGCATATTATAAACTGTACGAGTACATGTACATATGTGTGCGTGTGTATCTGTGTCTGTGTGGTTTGGTTGGCAGTTGAGTTGAGATCAGGTTCAAGTGGTGCCACACCAACAACAGCAACACAAAAAAAGGGAGTGAGCGTACATCAAGTGAGCTGGCTACAAATATATGAGTACTATAAAAATATATGGGATATACGAGAACGAGAACGAGAACGAGGGGGGTTCTAGCAAAGCAAATAAAATGCGGCTTTGGACGGGTTAAGACAAGCAGTTAGTTCAACTGGGTACAGTTGTGCTCGGTGGTGGCAAGAGTGAGCGGTTCAAATATACATATAAAGTAGTGTTGGGGAGAGCGGGACAGCTAGCTAGCTACTCGGTTTTGCTGAGTGGTTGTCTAGTTTAGTTTAGTTTAGTTCAGTTCAGCTCAGTTTAGCTTAGTATAGTTTAGTTTAGTTTAGTTTAGTTTAGTTTAGTTGATATTTAGTATAGCTTGGTACTTTGTATATATATGTATATATATTCATATATCTTCAAATATTACTTAGGCAAACAGAAAGAGAGAGACAGATAGAGAGTTAGCTGGTAAGACGTCAAAGAAGTTAAAACAAATCGTTTGGTATTATCGTAGTATATATATGGCCAAGTATTAACTAAGACGAGTATATATAGATATGCACATCTACGGACAGAGTGTGTGTGTGTGGCGTCTAACGAACGATTGTGTATTTGTGTGTGACGTCTAGAGGATCAAGGTGTGAAAAAGAGAGGGCAATAGAATGTAGAAGAATCTTTACAATTCTTAAAAGCCTTTGTCATTGCCTGTAGGTTTTCAGTATCCTTTAATTAATATTATTATTATTTTTTATTTAATAAAGCTATAGGCAAGGACAAAGGCTTAAGGCTTAAGGATCTTAAAAGATCCTTTTTAGAGAGAGAAAGAAAACGAGAAGTAAGGAGCTGGAGGTACAGAGAGCAGAATCCTTTAATTCTCTCCATGAATAATACTGGAATAGAGTTAATCTTGGGGTTTTAAGGGGTTAAGGTCTTAGCTGGCGAAGAAAGAGAGGCAAAGACTTATAGAGAGAGAGACAGAGAGATAGAGGCTAGACAGAGATAGCGGCGAGGGTGAGGAGGTTACATTGATATCAGTAGCTATAGACAGAATCTAGTTGGACTAGCTAGTAGACGGCTATTAGAATCTGTTTTGTGTCAGACTGGGTCTTCTGTTGGTATTGGTGTGCGTGTGTGGGAGTGTGTCAGAGTGTGTGTGTGTGTGTGTGTGTGTGTCAGTGTGGGTTAAGTTAAGGGGGGAAAATAAATAATTTTATCTTACGAGTTAACACGGACTCGAACTCTGTACACTTCAGGTAGTCCCCTGTAAACAAAAAATTTGTTCCCGGTATGATTTTTGTTTTTGTTTCATATCATCTGCTTTTGTTTTTGTTATTTTATTTAAGTATTTATTTGTTTGTTTTTGCTTTTGTTTTTGTTTTGTTTTTATTTAATTATTTTTAAGCATTTTCAGCTTCTTGAAGAAAACTTAAAGCTCGAAACATAAAGAGAAAGAG
>JAEIIJ010003033.1:0-12481 GCA_018904815.1 Drosophila ogumai
CACTGCGTTGCAAACTTCTGACTGAAATTATAATACCCTGCAAGGGTATAAAAATGTATTCTTAAGAATATCAAAAGAAGCGAATATAGCATCTGTCTATTATAGGGGATCATACAGCTATTTTGAGGGTTGCTTCTCAAACAGTATCTACGGCCAAGATGATCTAGACGTGTCACTCCGTTAAACTTAAATATATCAAAAATGTAAAAAAAAATAAAAAAATCTAACTTAATTCAAAGCATATTTACCTAAATCTGTTACCAGCTCTAGTTTTAAATTTTTTATTTAGGGCTTCACACACAAAACACCTCGATTACTTTAGAATACCGGGTATCTCAATGTCGAGGCACACGAATATTGCCCTCCATTTTTTATTCAAAGCAATAATCATTAAAAATTATTTTTCAAAACTTTGACCACATCCCGAAAGCGCAGAAAGTCGCATCACAAAATAAAGATTTTAATATGCGCAAAATTGAGACATAAATTAAAGTCACATAATTCTCATTAAAAGGCCGTAAACGAAACGTTGCCGCGAAGTAAACAGAACAAAGAGAAGAAGGACAGTAATAAAGATATATGTATGTATGTATATATACCTGAATACAAGTATAAGTAGACCCGGCCAAGACATTTGGCAGCCAGATCAAAGAGCAACGGCATTTTGCCCATAATTTAATAGTTTCGAAATACAGAAATTAAGAACCGAAGCTGCCTGCTTAGGCAAATCAAAATAAACCACTCGTAACGACCACCAAATCCCGCCGAAAATAAACAGGCACTCGGATGCTAATTGGCAGCGATCTTATTGGAAGAGCAAGTGGGATGGGGCGAGGACAGAGAGAGACAGCAGCCACCCAGGGCGTTAAGTGGGCGGCGTTTGCCAGCCCCAGAGGCCAGAGTGGAAGACCCTGGTATTTCGGTATTTCGGTTTCTCGGTTTTTGGCCTGCGCGCGCAATTTAAGTTGAAATTTATGCGCAGTGCGACGGGAAGACGCATTAAAATTGGAAAGCGAATGCTCGGCTCAATGTGCTAAACGGCACATGTGATTTAAAACTGTATTTAATGTTTTTATTATTTCAGATTTTCTTCCCCAACGAATATATGTGTATTTTTTCATCTTGCCATTTATCTTCGGCGAGGCATGGAATATTTGTGACATAAAGGAATTGGTTAATTTCGCTATTTGCCTTTGTTTTGGAGACATATTAATGATTATGAATACATTCAGCGGCCTCGGAAAATGTTGGGAAAAAAGGAAAACAAAATCATAAACTACACAATACACCATCGCAGATGTTTGTGCGATTGTGTTTGGCACAATACATGTGCATAAAATATTTAGCAACGCTCACACGAGCTTAGATTGCATAATGCATATTTTATGAATGTTTTCGTGTTGGTCCTCGCTGCCCCGCTCTCCCCCATCTCCGCTTTGTTTCTTTCTGTGCCAAGTCAGGTCGCTCGAAAAAGTGTGGAAAATAAAAATAAAGTGCGCCGCCATGGAGAAGGAGTGAAGGGGGGTAGCAAATTTTAAAGCCACTGCGGCAACAAAGGCGAACAAACAGCCAGCACATGCCACAAAATATAGCCACTTCCACTTCCTCTTCGGCTTCCTCTGCAACTGCAAAAATCGACGCATCGCCCACAGTGTTCAACAATGAAAAAGAATCCTGAATTTTTGAGCCAAGCTGAAACCCAGAGACTTGAAGTTCAAATTTAATATTAATTTGGATAAAAAAAATAAACGGTCAAACGAATCATGTCTTGTTATTACTAGAAACTTTAACTATTATTGGTCACCCTTAAAAGATTGATGATCTTTTTTCAAAAATGTGAGTGTCTATTCATCACAGAACATTTCACTATATTTTAACAAACTTTAGGTTAGATTAATTGTATCTTTAAATTTATTTTAAAAAATAATATATTTAAAAAATTATGATCAATACTGCAAGTTGATATATAATTAAATACTTTACAAAATAATTGTTAACAATGCGGTATACTGATGTACTATGTTATTTAATAAATTAATCGAATGTCATTATAACAATGAACGAAATCCAGAAACGGAAACGGAAACGGTATAACCTATTGGATTTGGGGGTCAAATTTAAAATCGATCTAACACGTATTCAGCTTCCTTTTCTGTTTCAATTAGTTTCAATTAAAATTAGACAAATACATATGAATATTTTTGAATTTTTGCCAATTTTAATAATTTTATAAATTACAAAAAACATAGACATGGCTAGATCGACTTGGTTGTTGTTGTTGAAGACTTTATATGATAAGTTATGGGATCAGAAATCACCCCTTCACAAAGTTACAATCTCGTAACTAAAATTATAATACTTATATAAATGAAATTAAATTTGTATAGAATTTTTTTAAATTATTTATAATTAAACTTTAAATTTCAGATATATTATTTTTTAAAAGATCATTTAAAATTCGCTTATTTCGCTATGATATAAAGCGCGATATTTGTATACGATTCGGATTTTTCATTTGTAATATACATGTTTTCCTAATATGTTTAATATGTTGTAGCCCCGGCTTTCTTCCATTTCACTTATACACATTTTCCCTCAAAAAATACTCCTCGTGCCACTGTGCCTTGCTGCCATTGTTGCCGCTTTGTTGGCCAGTACCTCGGATTTCCAGTTTTGGCCATGTTTGGCTTGCTGGCTACTGGCTGAGTGCACAAACACACACAGCCATGATGGGTGGCAGTGTGTGCCTGGCTGATGTCAATCCATCATTTGCCTTAACACCATGATTTGTTTATTTGACGAGCTGTATTAAGAGAAATGAAACACAATTGCCATTCGAGCTCCACTGCTGCTGATTGCCATAAATAAATAATTTTCAAATCAGACACTGGCCGAATCCTCGGAAACGGATGGGATAGCATAGGATGTGTGGAGCCTGATGCCTGCATGCCTGATTAGGCCCTCAATTGTGTGGATAGTTTTGATATGTAATAATCAAGGCAAGGGGCGAGAATCTATTCCGTATTAATATTAAATCAAAATAAAACATATGCTTAACGGTAAGTGGAAACTCTTGTCACTTGAAGCACCTGCACCTGGGCTCCTATTCTTCCCGAGTTTATGGCTCCCTTTTTTTTTTGTTGTGTTTTGTTTTTTTGGGCAATAAAACCCAGAGAACAACTTCCTTTTTTAATAAGCTCGTAAAGTAACAGCCACTTAAAACTTGTTGTTGCCAGCAGGGCAGCAACATCAATAAACGAATAAGCCGTGAACGAGTTCCGCCTCCGCCAATGCCACATAAACGTCAGTGCCACATCATCATCATCCTCGTCCGCTGCCACCCCTCCTCGACAACGAATGACTGTCGCTGTCTGTTTATAGAAATTAAATAACTTCTGACAAAATATGAACACAACTCAACACTTGCCATATATTGAACAGAGGGCGACACAATGGGCCCCAGTGCCAGGTTCCCCCTTTTTTTCTCAAGACCCCGCAAGACCCCATCTCAACCCCCAATTGGAATGCGTATAAATCCCGGGCCACATTTGTGGCTGCTTCCTCTGGCCTCTTAACACTTTCGTCGTTTGCCGCCAAGTCGGGCCGAGTTGTTAGCATATTTTTAGTGTGATTTTAAAAATTTAAATTGTCGTAATCGTAAATTAATTTCATGGCACATAAAAATGCAGCATGCCATGCCCGAAAAACACAACGGAACAGATACAATGTTTTTCACTGGGCTTTGTGTGTGTTTGTTTTCCTGTCCCCGAAATGATGCTACGTTTTATAACGCAATATATTCAAAATACATTTCCCTTTTTTATTGTTTTTTGAGTGTGCTCAGTTGGCAATCAGCGTTTTTACAAGGCGTCCATTTGAATACCAAGTGCAGCTGAGTTAATCATAATAATAGTGGGTGTGGCAAATTGTCTTGAAAATATATATTTTAAAAACCATTTGATTGTTTGAATTTGATTAAAGAAATATATATTAATATATCTAATTTAATAATATTATTTGTTAAGCTTTAAGTGACTTATTATTCAATGACATAAATAGAAAATAAAAGGAATCTCCTGCTTACTTTTAGTACTGTTAATTGTGAAAATTTACTGACGAGGAAGTGATGAACAGCCTTTTCTATTTATTAAAAAGAATCCCCTGTAAATGATAAAAAAAAATCAATTAAAGCAAACTATGTCTCTGTAAACCTTTCTTAAGTATTATATATTTAAAACCAAATACGTTTTTCATACCATAGTTTCTTTTATTTTTTTAATAATACCCCTAAATGTATATGACTTAGAAATAATTGTAGTTTTTAGACTCTAAAATTTAGAGAATGCATTAAAGAGTCGTAAAAACATTATATTCAACAGTGTCTTAATGAGTTGTGTAAATTATTTATGCCGCCGACATTCGACTGCACACGAGACGGGCCTGGATGCGATATATGTGCCAACGCCTCATAATAATTACGGGAAAAACGGCGAAAATGTGTTGCAAATGTATAAAGTTATATATAAATACGCATCAAGTGCAATTAGGCAGGAAATGCCGGCATGTGCAATTCGGTAATTGTTTCCTCAATGTGACAAGTAACTCGAAGGTGTGAGAAATCTTCCACAGAAAATTCGGCTAGCATTTCTATTTATTCGCCCCAGCTCCCGCCATATTTTAATGATGAATTAATGCGGTAAATGCAACTTGTAAATCTGTCACGCGTCCCAGTAAATCATCCTGCATAAGTAATGTGCAGTTTAGCCCAGAGAAGAGAGGCGACATCCAGAATCGATACTCCCCTCGAACCACTTTGTCACTCGAGACACTGCAACAGATGCTGAGCAAGACGCGGTCGTGGCGGGGGAGTGTGAAATTGTGTGCGCTGCCACGACTGAGGGCGGTTCGCGGCTAATCTATGACGGAAAACATGTAATCGGAGCAACTGAGCGAGCCGAAAATAACTTGGAGCTGGGGACTGCGACCGAGACCGGGATCGGAATCGGGATTGGGATCGGGATCGAGACCTTTGTCTTCATTTGCAGCTCTTTACTTTGCAATATTCCCAAAGGTCTGGCACTAAAGTTCCTTGGGCGGCGATCGTGCGCCCAATTAAAGTCACAAACTGCGTTTTACAGCCGAATTTAGTTGTTCGAATTAATTATGGTGCACTTGGAAAAAATGTCAACTTTATTTTTAACTTCAGTTTTCATCTTACAGATCTGATATTTTAGAAGTAACATATTGGTGTTAATTTCATATATAATACTACATTATACGCTCTTAAGTCATAAAAATATATTTCTACATATAAGTTAAAACACCCTAAAAAATCCTCCTTAATAAAAACTAAGAACATTTTTCTAAAATAAGGAAAATGTTTTCATTAACCTGAAGCAAGGCACTATAAAATCAAGACAAGACACCATCAATACAATTTCTAAGGATAGACTTTATTTATTTCTGAAATTTATTCTAATTTGCTTCATTTGGTTCTTTTCTCAATTTAAGGCCAAATTTCACTTGTTTTGCTTATATATTTTTTATAAATACCATGGCGAATTCGGCATAAATCTCACAGTAAAAAATCTCACACGTGTTCGCATATAATTCCCAACTAGTTCTAACATCCCTGGAATGAGTGTTTTTATACAGTGGCGAGCACAGGTGGATGGATACATTGCTATTACAATGCGCTATTACATAATTATTTACCCTAAAATCAACTCAATTTCATCCTAATTCAAGAAATTTAACCCAAATAAATTCCATTTCACAGAAATATTAAACAAAAAGTTATCGAATCATATATATATATATTTTCTTTCTCTGCATGTCCTGTGCACTCGTCCCCAATGGCAGCTCCGTCTGGGGGCGGCACTTTCTTTTTATGACTGCTCTGCTGCCGTCGAATAAGTGAAGCGTGAACTAATTGATATTTGTTGCGCTGACATGTTCTACAAAGATCTGCTTGCAGTTGGGCGACAGCCTGCAGACGCTGCCCTTGTCGATCGTCTCCAGCTCATTAGCCGGCTTCCCGTCGTAGTTATTGTCTAATTTTAATTAATTTATCACAAGCATAAAGTGGCGCAACTTGTGACATTTCCCCCTAGCGTTGCCCCCGCAACAAATCACTCACACGCCTCGGTGACCGCCTGGAAGTCCTATGGGGGAGCCACTGCCACCACTGCCGCCTAGGCATAAATTTCCACCACAGATTCTTGGCATTGCTGGGCAATCAAAACGGAATTTACGACAACCTGGGAACGGGTCTTTTATTTTGACATGCTTTACAAACAGACGAACTTGCAACAGCTCATTTGACAGCGTCATTTCGGATGCCGCAACAGGTACCAGATACTGCATATATTCAACATAAAATGTATGAAATATGGAAGGGAAGCGACATTAAAAACAAAACTTCCACAGATTCTTCCAGGTCTCCCGCTTGTAGACGTTCTTGTAAGTCTGCACAGACACCTGAAGCTCCGGACCAAAGGGAGTGTCCGCCTGGACGTGTTCCACTGCCAGATTTTGGTTTGTCACTGCATGAACAATAATCACGGGCTCGTTTACCTATAAGGTTAATACTTTATAAGTAGGTATTGCTAAAATTCAGTAAATAAAAAATTAAAACATGAAAGGAAAGTAACTTTTGGCATACTGAAATTGATATACCCTTGCAGTTTGCCATTTGGTTTTTGAGAATCCAATTTATTTATACAAATATTAAACTTTTGATAATTTTCCTAGGCTATTTCAATTTTCAATTGAAGAATTCAATTAATTATTTCTATAAAATTTAATTAATTTTACTTTTTATACGCTTGCATACTTATGAGACTAAAAAAAGTCGATCTATAAAATTTTATTTAGATAGCTCCTAAACTGAGAGACTAGCAAAGACAAGCAGACGCTCACGGCTAGATTGATTCGGCTGTTGATGCTGCTCAAGAATATCAAGCCTAATGCAAGCAATTCTCTACCTTTGCCTACTTAACTAAAAATTAATGGAGATCCCTAGTAAAAAACTAATTTTAAAACATTACAAAAAACCAACTTACAGGAATAGTTTTGCCCTCGCTCTCGTATCGCAGGTCAGGATCCTTGTGGGCGCAATAGAAGTGGGTGTGGGAGACGGGCACCCGGGCATATGGACCGCAGTTCTAAAGGAAAATATATAGGAGACACCGATTTCTTAAATGAAATAATTTATCCCTGAATCGATAACCGACCTTGCTAGAAACCACGCCCAGTGGCAGCGTTAGCTCGCCATTCTTGGTTGTGTATCGACCCGTGTCCACCGGAAGCGACAGATTCATCCGCTTGGGTCCGCTGTACAAGAACATGGGCTCATCGACAGGATCCAGGGTCTGGAGGCGAAACTTCTCGCCGTAGCCCAGACACTGGCCAGAGCGATCCTCATCGTCGGGACTGACAATACGGAAGCTGCTACGCAGCGTCGGACGTGGCGAGGGCGCCACCGTCAAGTCGCACATCTCGTTGATGGTGGTGCACTTGCGGATCATGCCCTCATGGGTGATGATTACCGAAAGGGCCAGGTTCTGATCCACCACCTGCTGGCGGCAAATGCTGATCTTGACAGGCCGCACCTGAAGCGTAACCCCGAAAGCGACCACCTCCTGCGGCGGGCCCAACATGGTGTCCTGATAGAAGTGTTTATAGGCGGCGCGCGTCGTGTCCAGTAAGGTGTTTCCACCCTGTTGCATGTCTTTCACGCGCATCTATTTATATACATTCTATATTTTATTTCCCTTTTAATCTGCATAAAGGGCTCACCTCCTCTGCCAGGGCAGTTTCCTGCCAGTAGCCAACTTTTACGCCAGGACCATACATCTCGCAGCAGTAACGTGACTAAAAATAAGTTAAGTTTTCTTTTAGGCTCCAGTATCCAGTTTTCGATATAGTGTATAGCTTTTGGAACGATGGTGTTTTTCCAGTGACAGAAAAGTAACTACTTACTGATATAAAGGGTGCCTGTCACGCGCTGATTATTAAAAGTCACATTATGACAGTTTTAAAGGTATCACAACATTAGCTTTCCAAGTGTTATAATCATTAGTTAATTTTTCTATTTCGGCTTAATCTTGTCATAACTTATTGAACTCCCGCTGTGCAATTGCTATAATCATTTGCCAATTTTAAGCTTTTTGTCTTAATATCTTGAGCGTGTGATTTTTTTTTGATGTTACAGAACAGAAAACACAGGCTCAAGAAGTTATGGCACTAGGTAATTACCTTCTGCTTGTCATACGCTTAGTGTCATAATGCCTATTATGACATTTTTGAAATGAACACAACTTCCGCTCTCAAATTATTTGCTTATTGTTAGCTTTATAGTGCCATAACTTCTTGAACCTGAGTTTTCTCAGTAAGATCATAGAAATTACTTTCTGATAAAAGGGAACTTTGTCATACGCTTAGTGCCATAAGGCCCACGGGTATTATAACACTTTTGAAAGTATCACAAATCCCGTTCTTCAAGTGCTATAATTATTTGCCAATTTTAAATTTTGGTTTAATAGTTTTATAAATTCTTGAACGTGTATTTTTCCAGAGACAGCATAGTAACTACCTACTGATAAAAGAAATGCTTTTTATACGCTTAGTCTCATAAGGCCCGCGGGCATTATAACACTTTTAAAAGTATCACAACGCCCGCTTATAAAGTGTTATATACATTATGAAAATATTTATATCCCTTATGTAATTGTATCATGGCTATAACCATTTACTAATTTCTTAATTCAGGTTTAGTAGTGTCATAAGGTTAAACAAAAAGTGACTTAAAGACCAGGAAGCGGAATGACAGCGTTACAACGGACATGGGCGTTATTACACTAGATTTTATACCCGATGAAAGTAATGGTAATTCCCCTCCAGAAACAGATCAAAGATAGTTCCCTGCTTTGCCCGAGCCACACACAAAGCCATCGCACCGGCAACTAACCGAGCATTAAATTTGCATGTGGCGCTTGAGTGTCGGCCTCGGCTTTGATCCTGTCAAAGAGGCGAAAATAAATTGCTCAATTATGAAATATTAACTGCACACGATGGCGGCGAGTAGCCGAGTGAGTGAGTGAGTAAGTGAGTACCCACGGCGCAAGTTAATTACTCATTTGTTGATTGTCGACTGTGGTTAATGAAGTATCCAACTAATTACATTTCGAGACAAAGCCGAGAGTGCGCATGTCGTCAGCCGCTCCAGCCTGGGCCTCTCCAAGGAATTCCCGTTCACATTGAAAAATGCCGCTGCGGAAATTGAAAGTGCCGCGGGCCTATTTCCACCAGCTGCCGAGGAGTCGGTTACTTGGAGCCGGGACCCGGAGCTGGAGCTGACTGACAGCCATTTATTACCTTTCCCTTTGACATCTTGACGCGGTGTCGCCATCCCTCCCGCATCTCAAATAGTTTCCTTGGGTCTCTGGAATTACTCGCATTCATCTTTTGACAGCGAAAAGTCATCGCTCTGGAGTCTAATTAGATTATTAGTCAGTTCAGCGTGATGATAGTTGGTAAAGTGGTCGGGGAATTCAGAGAGGACTTGCTCAAAAATTAGGGAGTATTTACAAGACTGCTCATTCCTTGTTTAAATTATCAAGTGAATTCTGTATTGATTACATTTGAGAAAATCTTTTTAGCATATTAAATTTGTTTAGTTTAAATGTGTGTATTTTTGCTTAATCAAAGCCCAACACACTAAAAAGAATGCAAATAAATTTATATTTTACAATTTCGTACTTAATATTCTCAAAAGACATTAATTCCATTTAAAATAATATTCACTGTCCCTTACATTCTACCTTCTGTACAAGTTTTCAACTACTAATTCCATCCTCTACAGTATATAAATCATTTCATATTCAGCATCAACAGGCTAGTCGATCTAGCCATGGAAACTTGAATCGATAATTGTTTTAGCTGCAATATATGAAAGATTTACTTTAGAAAGAAAATATAAACTAAGGTAAGAAATTAACTTTTGCAAGTGCATATCAGCAACACCAACCGAGGCGATTTAGCCATGTCCGCTGTCCGTCTGTCCGTTAGTGTGACGTAACATATCTCTGAGAATATAAGAGCTAGAGCTGTCAAAATTGGTAACAAGATGGGTATTTAAAGCACGCAGATAAAGTTTATTTTAAATTGATTTTATTTTTTTAATTTATTATATATTTTTGCTCGTTTCCGCCATGAAAAACATCCATCATCCACAGTCAAACTGAACTGCAGCTTTCTTTCTTGTTCCTGCTGAAATAACTTTGGTCCAAACTTTAGATCGTCTTATATAAGACTTACAAAATAAAATTCCAGATGTTTTCTTAAAGTCTTTTATTTGAATTTCCATTTTATTATATATATTTTTGTTGTTGGTTTTCGCTTAAATAAACAGGAAACAATTAACTTAGCATTATTTTTACAATTAGCTTTAATTAGAAATAATAAAAAATATTGAAGCTTTTCGTTTTTTTGTTTTCTTTTTTTCTCATTTTCTGTTCTGTTTACAGTGTTTATATGTATGTATTTAGTTTACAATAATTAGTTTAAATGGTACTGTTTATATTCAATTATTATAGGTTCGCATGTACTATATATACATTTCGGCAGCGAGGAGCGGACTCGACCCACAGCCAAATAATCCTGAATATATATCGCTATATAAGAAGTTGATATTTGGCGTTGTCACATTTCCACTTTTATGTTGCAAAATTTAGTTAATTCGACTACTAAATATAAATGTTACACAAGTGTAGGCGTAATGCTGCGCTGCTGCTGCTTCTTTGTTTTACTTGATTTAAATTTAACTCGTTTAATGTATAATTCCATTAATTGTTTTTACGTTCTTTTCTCCTCTTGCGTCGTTCTTTAAGTTTACAATTTTCGTTAGAATTTCTGTGTTTTTTTTTCTCATTTTTTTATGTACATAAAAACAAAAGGAACTATATATTTCAGTCTTTTTAGTGTGTGTATGTGTGTGTGTGTATGGGTAATGTATGTATGTATGCGTGTGTGTAGAATATCTATTGTTTTGTTATGCAAATAGCGTATTACATAGTTTAATTAATTTAATTATTTTGTTTTTTTTTTTGTAATTTTTTTTGTATATTATTTTTTTACTTCAGTTTTCAGTGTAAATATCGCTTGCTTCCCAGTTTTGTTTATATAATTAGCCCTAGTTCTTCCTTCTCTCTGCTTACTTGCTTTCCTTAATTTATTCAAGTTATTCTCTGCCTCCCTCCCTCCTTCCTCTCCTTCTTACATGCGTGTTTACAATCTAAGTATTTTGTATAATTCATTTAAATATTTAGTTTCCTTGTTTCTGCTTTGCATCTATGTGTATAAAATAAAAACAAATGAACGTTGTTGCACATGCGTGTGGTTCTTCGTTTCTGCTTTTCCTTCGTTACTTTTCTCTATGCTTTTGTCACACGTAGTATATATGATCTATTATAGTTAAATATATTTAATAATATAAAGAGCGAAGGCAAATATCGAATACTTTTGTTGTTGTTGTTGTTTTTCGTTTTAAAAATTCCATTTGCTGTAGTTGTTGTCTGTCTGTCTGTCTGTTTGTTTGTTTGTTTGTTTGTTTGTTTGTTACCAAGTGTGGCTGTGTAATGTTGCTAAATTTTAAAGGTCCGATTTTCGAAGAGAATGTGTGGGGTGACTTTGATTGGGACTTCGTCGGGATGAACTGTTCAGGATAGTACACTCAGCAAACATATCACGTTCAGTTCCTAATTACGTATGTGTAAATGTGTAAATATATATGTGGTACATGGTACATGGTATATGGTATATGGTCTATGCATCCTTTGTCTATTGTTTTTTGCTATTGCTAATTCATTAAATATATATATATGCGTGTGTGTATATGTGGTAAGAAAAACGAAAATCCGTCCAGTTTCTTGTTCGTATTTGAGTTATAATGGCGTATGGCAGAATAGTGTTGTTTGCTATGGAGTTTTTGTTTCGTTTCGTTTTTAGTTTTGCTTTCATGTATATATAGTTATGGTACATAAAATGCTTTTGCTTCCCATTCATATATCTGGTTGTGTATATAAAAACGACAGCAGATTGTATACAGTGTTGTTATGATGCATCAGTTACTTAAGCTCTCAGTTCGAATTACATTATGGTTTTACTTTTTGTTTTCATATATAGTTCATCTCCTCTCGAAGCTTGGCTTCAACGAAAATTAATTTAGAAAAAAAAGAGGATAAAACATTGAACATGGGTTTTTGTCTCCTTCAAAACCTATTCCATTTTTATCCTACATGATTTGCCTTATATACAAATAAATATTACAATTAAGCATAAACAAAGGGGAGAAGAAAATTATAAGAGAAACTGTGTGCGAATCAAGCAACACTTGGCGCTAAAAGTTGACCCATGCAGCTATCAAATGATCTGAGTACGTTTGTAAAAGGATAACTATGGATAATTATGGATAATTATG
>JAEIIJ010003044.1:0-20905 GCA_018904815.1 Drosophila ogumai
AAAACCAAGATCTATTATCACATTTTTCTCTGTGCATTCCTTAACCCCTTACTGCCGCATGCATTTCCTCCACACATGATTTTGATTTAGTGGCACTTTTAAGGCACAAAAAGCACTCACCAGCCTATAAATTCAATTTGCGTATTTATTGAGGCAGAAATGCGTCAACGGCAGCAGCAGCAGCCGTAAAAATAGAGTGAAGGAGCACAAGGAGCAGCCAGGACGACTTAATGCACTACCAATTATAACTCAATTTTCATAAATAAGAGAAAGAAATGGCAAGCAAAAAATAAAGCGCCACAAAACACGCAATGGTGCGAGGGTTAAAAAGTGTGAGCTACCGAGGGTTAAGAGTTCGCTACGCCTTGACAACTTTATGCTTTGATTTTTGTGCCTTTCCCTCTCATTTTTGTTAGTGAAATTTTCCTTTATGAAATATGAAACAACCGCATGTGTGCAAACATTTTTTTCGGGTTACCCCAGGAAAACAAAACATTGAGGGGGTTGGGAAACCCACACACACACGACACCTTCACCCTCATTTTTTGGGCTGGTTCTCGATAGATGGAACCCTTTTACTTTTATTTATTTATCCCTTTTCCGGCGAAAATATTCGATTTTTATCACCAAAATCAATTGCATTATTGTGTTTGACTTTTTCGACAGGCGAACATACATATATATAATATATTTAGCAACCAAGGATAATTCAATTTGGAGAGCAAGGGTTGGTCGTACTTGTAATAAATGGTTTAGTGCAATTTTGGGATGATTGGAAATTGAAGAGTTAATATTGGAGGTTTTCCCTAGCAAGTTATGCCAAAAATTTAACTTATGTACTGTTTAAATATATTATTATATATTTTAAAAAATTTTACAATTTTAATCGTTAGCCTCTGCTTCAATATAAAATTCTGTAAAATGTTACAACGACATTTCCCTGATTAAGCCTCATTGTGGCAAGTTTTTTACCAAATCCCCCAAACCCCTAACCCCTGCAGGACTTTTTCCAGTTGTCAGTGGTCTAAAACGCCACATAAATCATAGACCGAGGCATGACAGGATGCGCTTGGATACTGATGATGCTCCGCTCCACACATGAATCACTTGATGGCGCAGCGAGTGCAACAAACTGTGATTAATAGCAAACGAAACCCCCGAAAAACCCTGGAACAACACACACACACAAAAGCTAGAGCTGACAAATTTTCATGAATTTTTTATTAAACATTGAAATCAATTCCACTTTGTTCTGTTCTTTGCATATGTCTGAGGGGAGCTGGAAATTTTTTAAAAACATTTTTTTGCCTGGCTTTCAGAGTCTGCAGCACACGTTTGACTTAACTTGTTGATTTATGGCTTGCAAGCTGTCAGCGCAGGGAAGCCAAGAGGCGACTGCCGTGTTTGGTAGCAAATTTTTGGAGGCCATCGGGATGGGGTTGGTGTACACCCACATCTAGTACATTGTGTGTAAAACGCCTTGTTAACATTGCTTTACCCGAAATCTCATTTGTTCGGCGGTGGCTTTTAGAGAAGTAGAGCGGAGTTGACAGCGGAGTTTTCTGGTTTTTGTTGGGGAAATCCCCGCATTGAGGAATTTAAATTAGTTCAAGTTGCGTTTCAGGAAATGCTTTTTGACATAGTTTTCAGTGTCCGCCATAAATCAAGGAATTTTCTAGAGAAGGAGGAAGTTGATTTGAATTTTTGGTGGCAGGGTAAGGGATGCACAATATACATAGTTGTAAATGATATAAAAAATTTTATAAATTGTTAAATACTGCGCAAAAATAATGGATAATTTTTAAGGGAAATAAAAAGATCAAAATTCTTTAAAGGAAAAATGAGAGAGAGAGAGAGATTTGATTCTTGTTAAACAAACAAATTGATTAAAAACTCAACTTTCCAACATTTTCGAATCCAACAAAATATCAATCATAATTTTTTAAAATTATGGCAGCAGATGCACAGCTCTTCATTGGTTTAAAATTCCTTATCATTTAACTAAAGCATGACGCAACATAAAACCCCTATCTCCCCACAATATCATAACTTAAATATCCTGCCAATGCATCCTCCGACCACCCATTTTAAAGGGTTAACTCTCGGGTCAACCCCGTTTCATTTCGTCAAATTTTCAATATTTACAATTACTTAGCATTTTAAGTCGCCGCGTCACATCAAAATGACAATTATTTGTCAAGTCATAATCAAATTGAATCCAACAAGACACGTCCAGGAGCGCACAGGATCACAGTTGTGCCTAATCCTGCGGCTTTGCATGTGCGCCATATTACAGGGAAAAAAACGGCAGATAAAATATCTGTGGGGGTAGATGGGAAATGGAAAAGGATTGAACTCGTCAAAGTGATGCAAGAGTGGCAGTAGCAGGGTGACAGGAAGGAAGGATATGTCCGGAGGGGTTCGTCATTTGTGCCTCGACGAGCGCGCGGCGGCTATAAATGTTTATGATTATGGTTTAGGCAGCGGAAGATTTACTTTACACATGTGCTGCATTTTGCATATGATACCAGTAATTTCTAGAGATGGTAAACGTGAGGGGGGCAAATGAGAAAAAAGCAGGATATACCATAATTTATAAAAATATAAAAAATCTTTACATTCCAAAATACAATTTTTGTTCGCTAAATAAAAAATTTAAAAATTCATTACCACTTCAAAAAGTAATTATATCTTTAATTCTTCAATATTTTATAATTTTTTAAGTACCAAAATATTAAATAAATTTTAAATTCCACTCCTCATTGTCACCTCTAACATCCCAATTCAAAACCGAAACCACCACCCGCCTTTCAAAAATTACCAAACGCATAAAAACTTATGTTTATTTGACTTGGCCTTCAGTCAGCAGCCGCCTGCTGATGCCACGCCCCCATCCCACCACCCACCGCCCCCAGTGTTAATTGTGAACCCGCGAATATTGCACATGTGGAGCCTTCTGCGGCTTTAAGTTATGACCAAAGATATTTGCGCAATTTTCAGCTTTATTTTAATCTTTTCTAAGATAAAATTTTACGATATTTGGCCATAACTCCTCCAGGGGCTGGAACAAAAAAAATGCGGCCATATGCCATATGTGGAATTATTTTTAATTGGTGCTACTCACCCCATTGCGAAGCGCATTTCGCTGCCGGGTACAGTCAGCCCTGAAGGACTTTCGCATAAAAAGCTTTCAAATCAAAGCAATTTACGCTTTGATTTGTGCGAAATCCGCCGAAAGAAAAAATATATGCGAACCCAAAACACAGAAGCGGCTCAAATTCGGCGCGTGAGATTTATGTAGTTGAAAGATTTATTCGCGGAAAAAATTTATTGCAAGTCCTCGGACCGTGTGTCCGCGAGGAAATCGGACTTGGGGTTAGGACTTCATAGACCTGTTCGCCGTTAAGTGCTTTAAAAGCGCATAAATCACGCGGTTGTTTGGCACTTTGGCGAAAACCGCGTTGACAAACTTGCCCAGGCTCATGGAATTCCCCAAAAATCCCACACTTTTTACAGAGAGAAAAATTATAGGGTTTTAATAGTCTATACTTTATTGTTTTATGGTTTAAAAAGTCAGCATAAGAAGCTTAAATTATATTGAATAAATAAAAGGAAATGTTTTCTTATTTTAGGTAAATAATTTTGAATTTTAAATTCAGCAAACACTATGCTTAGGTTTCCAGAGAAATTTATTTCTAATCTATTTTTGTAAGTATTTATATTTATGTTCATTTATTCGATTTTTTCTAGTGTTTTGTATTTTTTGTGCTGCCTTTTAGGCCCGTCAAATTACGCGTAAATGGCAGCTCCAACTGGTTCCACCTCCTGCCACTCACTCCTCGGAAAATCTGTGCGGTTTCGAGGCCCGCGGCGACTCAGTCCCAGTCCCTTCTCCCACATAATACACCCCACTGTCACATACGGGGCCGCGTTGATGGCATTTTAATTAGTTTTAGGAACTTGTAGCTACCATTTGATTGAATTGTTTTACGAGAGTTGTTTTTCCCGAGCGCCAACAGGATACGAATAGAATCTGTGGGTGCCGTGTTTGGACACAAGTTGGTTGAGAGTTCGATGTTGTCATGTAGCCAGTTGAGTGCAAATTTTGGTTTTTGTTCAAAATCCAATTTGAAATTAGGTTTTTTTGAGGGGTTTTTACTTTCCTTTAAAACAAAAATTTAAAAATGTGTTACTTATGTATTGTGTTGTATGTTTATATTTAATTAATTTAATTTAGTTAATTTTATTTGATGTTTATAAGCCCTAGTAAGGTTTTATTATTTCGAATCGAAAATTAATGAATTTTTTGCTAAATTATTATATTTTTAAACTTTACTACTTTAAAAAATTACCATAAAATAAAATTGATTTGAACCTGGGTTTTCCACAATTTGTTTCATTTCATGTTTTTAACTTTAATAATATTTGTTAACTTTCAAATACCATTTTCTTATTTTCAATCTTTAAAATCCCTCTACTCTGAATTCTTTTCCTCATTTTTTATAATTTTTATCGCTAAATCCCCGCCATCAGTCAAGCATCAAATTATGTTTTAGCATTTTTACGACATTTGTTTCAAATTAAGCAGGGAGAGCTTTCCCCAAAGACGCTTCCCTCTCCCATTTTCGCTGCATTGTTTCCGCTGGCTGTGAATATTTGAAGAGCCTCGTCTCGTCTGGGGGAGGTCCTGGGCGTCCTTGTAATTATCTACTCGACCACCGCTGGACGTCTCAGCGCAATTTCCAATTAAAATTAATGAAATATTTTACAGAAGCCGAGAAACTTGGCCGGGGTCAAGTCGTAAAACCGTTTTGGGAAATCTTGTCAAAGCCGTTTCATAATCATAAACTTGGCTGCATTTTGGATATTTTTCGGGGGTGTAATTATTAGCACCCAAGGAAAATGGCTGAAGATAATTCCCCGAGCAGCTCGGGACTTTGAAGTGTTAGGGTTCTTTATTTTTTTTTTATTCCCAAGGGACAGGGTCAGCACTTCTTTATTTTTTTGTTGGTTTCAGCTTTTACCACGGCTTGTAATTGAAATTTTTGTCGCATCTCGAGAAAGTTTCCAGGTTGATTTCCTGGTTTTTTGTTTTGTCTGCTGTTACGGTTGCTACTTTTTAATTTGCAAGTCTCGGCGTTATAAATGACCAAAACACATACGTAAAATTAATGACAATGCCCAGGACTCTCTGTCAGTCCGTGCTGATGGACAGACGTGGGGCAAAGAAATGTTTGCAAAAAGCATTTCTGCTTAATGTTGATTAAAATGCCAGCGCGCTTTCATTTGTGGCGTGAAAAAATGCCCGCCAATCTCTAGCCATTTCCCGGCTCCGGGAGGGCTGTCCCTCCCCCCTGTCCGAGCTGGCCATATTGACAGCCGTAGAAGTTTTTGGCCAACATCACAGCAGGCAGCTGTCTGCACTCGGCCATCGAACAATGGTGAATGGATAAATGGCGGAACGCTCCGCTGGACGATGCCACAGAGGAGTTTGAAATGTATTTCGGTTCGTGGCATTCCGTCCAGCTTTTTTTCTGGCCTTTCCTCTTGCTTTTTTTTTTTTGCACAAGGCATTGCGTAGACAAATGAATGAAAATGTCAAGCTGAACTGAACTGCCAGAGGTTAGGGTTTGTCACTCGGGGGACTGAAATGGTTAGGGAAAATTGTAGGAAACTGTACCTGGTTCAGTATAATTAGTCTTTGGAAATTCAAGTAATGGAAATTTCAGAAGCCTTTTCCGAGTTTCCCTTTACTTCCCTTGGTGGAAACTGTACACCTCTTTGTCTCAAGTGCATTTTCAGTGCACTCAGCTGGCTGTACAAGTAGCCATAACTTGCAAATATAATGACAAAGCAATTAAATATTATGGCAATCCTAGATGGGCAGATCCCCACCACGACTGCCCTTCACCCTCGAAGCCTTACGGAAAACAATCAAAAACGGTGTCGAGTCTCCGCTTTACATTCCTCCTCTGGGCGGCAGGGGTAATAGCTTTCAAACAATAAATGTCCGCAAAACCATTGACATGGCTAGCTAAAAAGTGGGGGTTGTCTAAAAAACAGGGAACTGGGGAGGACTCTGAATTGGAGTTGGAATCGGGGGGAAAGTGGTCAGAGAGTGGCCAAGTCATTATGGAAGTGGAAGTCGGCGAAACCTGGACTGCAAGGCAATTCATCTAATTTGCATGAGCCTTGATGGGGTTCCTATATGTGCACTCAGAGAAAATGGTATGGAAATGCATAGATATATATTTTGTTTAAATTTTCTTTTAGAAGAAAATATTAGAATAATGTAGTTGAAAACTAATATTAAATAAAAGGTTTCATACCTTTCTCTGGAATACCTTATTTATTCTCAATTGTAATTTAGTTTTCACTCTTTTTTTTTATAATTTATTTACCTATCTTATTATTTAAAAAATTATGTTTACTGCTTAAATACAATTTTATATTATTTTCTATAAACTAAATCCTTAATTTCTGTTAGTGTTCAAGCTTGGGGTTGGCCGGCAGTCGCACAATAAATAAAATTAAAATGATGGCAAACAATGGCCTGCTCTGGACTGGACCATGGCCAAAAGTGGAACCGGAGACCGGGTCCGAACTTATTTGACTATGCCGTAATGCGACACACACACTCCGCGTAATGACCTATGGAACACAAAACACAGAATAGCCAGGGAAAAAAAAATAAATACGACAACGGGAGCGAGCAAAATTGAAAAAGGAAATTGTTTGTAACTGCGAAACGAGTTTATTATTTTGGCACCCTTTTCACAGAGGCCACGCTCACGCTGCCCTTTCCCCCAAAAGGGCGTCTGAAATCGCGAAATTTTACATATGGCTTTTCGACTGGGAACGTTTCTCTGTACTGCCCGTAGTCATGGGTCCGTAACCTTTTTTAATTAAAATGTTGACAGGCGCATGGAAAAATGCAAGGCGCTGGGCAGGGGGCAGCCAGGAGGGAAATGAGGAAAAGCAGCCGAGCATCTCAATGGACCATCAGAAAGTCAGAGCCTGGGACAGAGAGGAGTGGCTGTGCTCCATTGGACAGACATCACCTCAGGCTTGAAAAGGAGACAAAAGGAGCCCCAATCTGAAGGGAAAGTGAGACCCATCACAAATGCCGAATAAATTATTTAAAAGTGGGCTTTTAAATAATTAAATTGAAGATCTTACAATTATTTGAATATAGTTTAATGGTGATTAAACAAAAATTAAATTGGCAAGAGAGACTGAAGTTATTTCTTTAAAATATCCTGCCAGTCTACATAATTTTCTAACTAAACCCCTTCCCCAAACCAATCACTTTTCAACTTAATACCGTGATAAGTGATAAATTTACTGAATGCGGGTCCGCTCGCTTTGATTTCTGCATAATTTTCAAGTACAAGATTGGCGAATCCGCCTCAGGCTTTTTCCCATCAGCGGCAGGCGCGTGCTTCGCTACTTTTCCACTTTCCATATGGGGGTTGCTTAGGGAAATTTTCGGCATACCGATTCCTTTTTTTATTTATAGCGACACTTATGACATTTAAGTGGTTTTTGCACTTTTCGCCAGGCACACGCGGCCCAGAAATGATATAAGGTTTTTTAATTGAATTTTAAAATAGCTGGAAATTTTTTAAAAGAATTATTTCTCTGTTTGCCGGGGGGATTATCTCATGTGTGTAAAGGGGCAGGGGCTTCCCTGTAAAATGTTCGCATTTGTTGCTGGGGATATGCTGGTGAAAGCTATAGGAAATAGATATGACAACTTTCCCCATTCCAATTGCTAGGCATTGCCTTCGAGGCGTATCAGTTTACAATTACAAATGTCAGGTTTGACATGATAAATGGGCATATGTGGGCGAGGCTTTTCGTTTTTCAGTTTTGAGGATTTTTCCTTCTCCATTTTCCGAATGTTTCTGGCATTTCTGGCTGTCCCCAGGCGACTTGAAAGGTTAAATGAAATGGAATAAGACGCAGAAGCATTAGGCATTAGCAGGTTGGCAATTTAAAGACTCGGGAAAATATTATAAAAAGAAATTTGCAACTTTAAAGAACTCAAAAAACAGCAAATAGATTTATAAATAATTAAAATAAATTATATAAAACTACGTTAAGCAAAAAAAACTTCTATTAAAACCCAACTCAACCTTATTTACCGCCCCAAAAACTGTCGCGTAACCCCTGGCGATATTTGATCCGAATGCTAATTAAGTCAATTCGCATTACACACAACAAGAAAAGAAAAAGGACGACAAAAAAGGACAACAATTGGGGTGTTTATATCACAGTTTAATGGAAAGGTAATAGGAGAGAGAGAACCCAGCAAGGGAGGGCGAGGAGGCAAGAGAAATTTTTGAAAGTTGAGACTGTTTATTGTGCCAATTGTCATTTTAGATTTTTCCAGGGGAGTCACCTCAATTGGTTATACAACACCTAAATGTGGGCAAAGATCATAAGCAATTAGCATTGAGAATAAATGGTAAATGGTAACCCGAGGAACTCTGACAGTTGTGTCGGGTTGGCTTCGAGGAGACCCGCACACACCTCCGATCAATCAATGTTGGAAAAAGCAGTTTCCCCCGGTGACATTTGCCTAATTGAAACCACACTCCTATTTGCCCGGCCACCTTATGGCCGATTACACTTGTCAGCGGAACAGGAAATGCAGACGAAACTGGATGACAGTTAAATTGTCATTTTGGGTTCGCACTTGCCGCACCCTTTCCCCGAAATCCTCGGACTCATCACATCTTCCACATATGTTCAACTTTTTGTGCATTTCGCTGTGTGGAATCGGAGTTAAGTGCTTTAGTTTTGATTTTCAATTATGTCACATTAACCACTGGCTCTTTTTCCTTTTATATCCCCTAACCATTAACAAGCTTAGCTGCCTGCTTTTGTCTCCTGATACGTATTTGTGAATCATTACCACCCTCAGGGGCCTGGAAATAGTTCCGGTATTCAGAGCGGCAATCATGCGGAAAATGTGGAAAAATTCCCGGCTAAAAGCCTGGCGGAAAAATTGAATTCATAAGCGGATTATCAGTATCTAGATGTAGAAGCTCCCTCCCGATAAATTAGCCTTAAAAATTGTAACAAGTGTCGAGCTGAAAATTTTAAATTATTAATGCATATTGACTTTTCGATTTAAAGGGATTTTTTTATGCTATTTATTTGTGGAATAGGGGAGGAGCAGATGGGTTAAACCATAAGCCTTTGTAACTTATTAACTGAAGTAGTTTATACATTTTATAAAGAGGATTACAGGGTATTTATTTAAGTGGTTTTAAACTAACTATAATACAAATTTTAAGAATAAATATTTATTTAAAAGTATATATTAAAATTTCTTTTTAAGTCCCCAGGTAATTGTTAGCCTGCAAATGTTAACCAATCCCCCAAGCCTGACTCCAGTCTTCAATTCCAAAGTTCAGCAACTAATTAATATACAATCTCCAAAACGAACGAAGTGAGCAACAAAATTTGCATAACCGAAACACAAACGCTCAACTAATTAATATTAAATTCAAGCGAAATTTCAAATTTAATTTCGAGCCTCAAACTTTTGCGGGAATGGATCTTTGGCCCCCTTGCCACGTCCCCGGTAACTATTGACTTTTGGACTGTTGTGGCGCCAGTGTTCTGGCCGTGACTGCGGCTTTTGTTAACCCCTTATGGATATTGCGGCGGAGGGCAATTCATAATCATGTCATAAAGCCGCGACCCCCCAAAGGCCCCACCTCTGGGCCCGTTAAGGCTGCTTAATTACAACGGCTTTAAAAGCGATTTCGAACGGCTCATTGCCAAAACGCAAAATTTTCAATTGACTAGACATTGGCTGGAGGGTTGAGGCTTGACTCCGCCACAGATTATTAATTAAGAATTTTACACGAACCCCCCTGCGAAAGCGGCTTAAATTGCTGAAATATTTCGTGGCTCATCGCGAGATGATTGAAAGAATTATTTTTTTGCGCGTGAATTAAATTTCCGCGGTCTGCTGTCAGTCACCGGAAAAAAGGGTTGAACCCACGCACCCCTTTAGCCCTTGACAACGGATCTGGGCTCCCCATTCCTCTTGACCGGCGACGAGCTTATTAGAATTTTCCGCTTAAATTTGCTTTGGCACTTTGGCTGCTCAGATAAAAAACAGTTTTCTTCGCCGCAGCTCACTTTTGGCCATGTTTGTTTAGGTTGAGGTGGTCTCCTTAACCCCTTCTCGGGTTATTCTACCTTTGATCCTTTGACGCGCTTTTGTTATCCTTTCTTTTTTCTGTTTCTGGATTCCCTTTAATTTTGGCTTAATAATTTCGCTGGCTTTCGCTCCTCATTTTCCCCTTTGTTTGTTTTCCTTTTAGCCAAATGCCGCGCTAAGCTGCCAAAGTGCCGCATTTGTCTGAATGTAATTCTTTTTTTTCTTTTTTTGCTTGTTTTGATTAAAAATTTGTTGTTTTTTTTTCGTGCAGACAATATTTGAGTTTATCTTTGGCAGCGGATTAGTAATGAACTTGTTCGAAGGGGAGCAGGGGAACGTGTTTACTTAGGCCATAATGCGCATTTCAATTAAAAAATATTTTTCTGCTTATTTTTTTCTAGGAAATGGTGTGGAAAATGGTGTGAGATGGGGGTTAGTAGGAAAAATTAAAGCTAAGTGGGTTTAAATATCTCAAAAATAATTGCTAAGCTATCCCATAAATTTGTATTATTTTATTGATCCCTAAACATTTTTAAAGCAATCCATTTTCTTTATAATTTTTTAAAGTTCTTACTTATAAATTGTATATTTTCATTTAAGTCCCAGTAAAAAAACCCACCGAAACCGATTCTTCCTAAATTTAATTTCTTGATTTAAGAAACTTGAATTGAACAGTCCCATCCTTCCCAGTTTTGCTGGCTTCCTATCGCGTTGCAAAAATCCCCGGCAAGGCGAGGGCTGACTGTACGGGCAGACCCACTTGAGTACGCATTCGCTTGCGTCTAATGAGTTGTATCAACAACAAGTGCTGGGCTCTGCCTTGCTCCCCTGCCAAGACTGTTCATTAAGCCTCGACTGAATGAATTCGCGCAAAAGAAGTTACTTGTTGTCCTCGGATTTCCCTCATCCTTGCTGCCCAGCTTTCACTTGCAGCAGCCAGGAAAAATACGAGCGAAAAGAAAAGAAAAAAAGCCAAACACTTGATCAAATATTTTGCAACTTCATCGTGCCCATCAAGCGCAGCTTTTCAAGTGCTTCGGCGCTCACTTGCCAGCCAGCCGGCGAATTTGGTTTGTAATTAAAATGAATCCGGGCCTGGGAAACCATCTAAATGGAAAAATACTTCCTCTTCGATTAATCGCTGAACCCGTTCACTGAGGTGTGACAAATGGAAATCGGTGGTTCAGCTCGGTTGGAGTCTCAGATTCTCCGATTCCTGATTAAGACTTGCCAACTTTAAGTTCTTTTGTGTGTTTTCAACCTCTAAGAGCTCATCAATTGTCTCTTGAATCTGCTTTCCATGCCATCAGGCTAATTAAACGATTCAATTTGGAAGTCTTTATCAAAATGGCAATGTGTGTTTGTTGTCTTTTGCCACCTTCGAGTGGAAAGTGTTTTCATGTAGCAAAGTTTCTCTGTCTAAGGATGAACCCTGGGGTGAAACGCATTAATAAGCATTAAGGAAGAGCTCGGAAAAAGAAAACACATGTGTTGAGACACTGGGAAAAACTATAATATTAATTATTTAATAGTATTTTAAATGCAAATACAATTTTATTAATAGATTCCTAATTTTAAATGCATTATTTGATATGAAATAATATTTTTTTTTGACTTGCTGCCTTTACAAGCCATTTTTAAATACTGTGAAAATATTTTATATATTCATATTTTAATTTCAAGTTCTCGCTCTTCAAGTAAAATTTTCTCAGTGCACATAAAATATAGGTCAACTCCAGGAAACAGGATAAGTTGGAGATGGAGGGTTGCCGCCAAAAAGTCTCACTTAACTTGGCACCAGGCTCGGGCTCACATGCGACAGATTGGCGGAGAGATCAGACAACCCCGGCAGATACATAGATACAACTCATTTGACTGATGAACTCGTGTTGACATTTCCCCTTCCCCCAGGCAACTCGGGCAATTCTTTTGACACTGACACATGACATTTGCCCGTATTTCCACTGTGCGTCTCCCCCTCTCAGGCTCTCAGCCATTTGGCGAAATTGTTTTTCAACACAGTTGAGTAAACATTTTGCAGGCCTTCTTTTTGGGGGTAAACCGCTCCCCTCCCAACATAAAAAATGGTCTAAAAAAATCACTAGGAAAATAGTCATAAAATGTGCGATGTATGAAAAATAATATTTTTCCCAGGCTGAGTTGTGATGATGATATTTTTTGGGAAATATCTGTGTGATTCTTAGCTAAATATTGGTGTGGGCTAATATTTATTATATTCATTTTTGGGTAGGACAAAGCATAAATGTATATTTGAAAATTGTTATTACTTTTTACAGGCCACACAAAACAATTGTTACACTAATGTCTTTGAAGATAAATAAAGCTTGAATGTTTATGAATATGAATATGAATATGAATATTTTATCTATGTATAAATGTGAGTTCAAATCCAGCAAATTATGCGTTAATGTTGGCTCATTTATATAAAATTCCCAGGAGTACTATTTCCCCAACTTTAGTAGAGTTCGATCAACTGTTGAATGGCTTCCATTAAAAGCGATACTTCCCCGGCCATTGTTCCGAGTTCCAAACTCAACTTTTCTGCCAACTATTATTCAAAGAGAAAAAATAATAATAAAAAGAAGCCAGGAAACTCTGCACGCCATGCACGAAAGCGCACATTAAATATTTACACTTCATTTTATGGCGGCAGGGAGCCGCAAGGAGCAGGAACAGGACTCTGCCGCATTTCCATCAGCCAGAAACCGAAACGAGTGCAATCACATCGTCTCATATTATGGCTTTAATGGCAATGACAACTGTTAGCCAAGTTCGCTGCGAGGAAAAAGGAAAGAAAAAAAATGCAGGCGGACAAAGGATGGAGGACACTCGGCAAGTGAACCGCAGGATATGGCTCAGGTCAACGGAAGCCATAAAATTCTCGTTTGTCACGCGAAATTTTTCGCCGCTTCCCGCAGCAAAATGCCAACACATGCAAAAGACAAAGTTCCAGCGAGCCACAAAAAAAATAAAAATAAAATAAAGGAAAACAACGAACCAAAAAGAGAGACAAAAATAATAATATTAATGGGGAAAAAATGCGCAAAGACAACGGCGGAAGGTCCAGGGGGAAAAGTGCAGGACTTGGCTTTCAGTTGGCTTTCCTTGGAACCTCCAGATAGAATTATTTACGTTTAGTTTTTATAGTTTTTTATGGTAGCAAAAGTGGGAGGAGTTGGCCATAAAATATGGGCGCAGGTTTATTTATGCCCTGCTGCGGCGACATTTCCAAGCCACCCACAAACTCCGTAGCCTTTGTTTTTATGGCTTGACGGATTGCAGAAGGTTCTACTGCCACTTCCCTTCCGCGGATATCTGTCCTGCGCTAATGTCAATTAAATTTGAACAGACGACGAAAGCCAAATGAAATTTTAATTACCGCAAATGAGCCGAAAGAGTGAAGCTGAAAGATGGGAATAAATCGGACTAATGACCACCGAAATTGGCCACTTCAAGCTGCTGTTAAGTTGAATTTAAAACGGTTACTGGAAGCTAAAAAAATCTGTGGTTAATGATGACAAATCAAGGGAAGAGTCAATGGGTTAAGCAAAGTTAAATTTGGAACTTAAATTTAATTTTTATAATCCGAAAGTTCAAAGAACAAATATAGAAAAAAAAATTAAGATCTTCCTTTTAAAAAACCTTTTAATATTTATTTACTAAGCCAGAAAATCCCTTTAAATAAATAGAAATACATACATTTCCTAATCAACTATAATTGCCTTTAATTGGCTTAAACTCCTGAGCTTCTGCTACAACCCGAAACCGGGTAAAAAGGACTAAATCCAATGCTATCCTGGCCACGTAATCTTTTCTATAATTTGTTAAATTTGTCGCGGCAAAAGTTTATTACCCTGTCCTGTCGCCAAAGCAGACACAATGGCCAAAGTGCATAAAGTGTCCTTGCTGGCTGCCTACGAAAGCAGGATAGGATAGGACGAGGGCCGGACAAATTACGTACTACAAATTGTACGGCGTTTTGTAGTTTCGGGTTTCCTGGCTTTGTTGCATGCATTTTGGTCATATTTTGCCCCCTCCGAAAGCACAACAAATCGGCGATAAGAGGAATTTATAAGCATTTCGCTTTGGTCAACGCGGAAGAAATATGTGTGTGTGTCCTTATATAAAAAGGATTCAAAAGTTGGCTCTCTGTGATTCTATTAATTTACGATCCTTGGCGCCGCCAAGGCTGCGAATTAAATTGGCTTAGGCAGCGTCGGGAATACGGAATGAGATGTAGATACGAGTACGAGTGCCATGGACTCCCTGGAATATTCCTGGACACTTTCCCCACCACGAAATGTCTGCGAATTCTTTAGCTTCTCCCACACATCAAAGCATTTGCTTTTTTCGCCTTTCAGTTTAATAATAATAGAGAATCGCCTGGCTGCTGTGTAAGTAAGTAAAAGTAGAAACATTATTCTGCTTAGCTCAGCTGAAACGGAAACTCACTGTTCATCTTGTGTTGCGGCAGGCAGAAAATGGGTTTGGTTTTTCTTTTTTTTTTGTATTTTTGCGGAACATACTTAGGCGGATTTAAGCGCGACAAACAAGGCGGCTTGGATGGACACAATTTTGACACAACGAAGGGGGAATGCTCTATTGAAAAAAGGTATAAATATTTACTTTCAACTAAATACAAAATATAGTACATATTCTGGAACAGGAATAGCATAAAAATTGAATTTAAAATATAAAAGAATATCATTAAGATTATGTATTTATTTATTATTATGTTTAAAGTACATAGTAGATATACCCTTGTAAACCTCTGTAAAATCTCTTCTCTAATTTTTTGTTTGCCAGACGCTCTGCAGGATCGGCTTCAAAGCGAATGAGGCGCTCGTCACAATGGAAAAGCGACGCCCACCCGCTGGGAAAATTCCGCAGAGCAGCCGGGCGACATCGACGTCTTACCAAGAAGGACCTCAGAGCACACTTTTTCCTCGGGCCCCTTTGGGTGGGCTTAGGTAATACGCATTAGTGCCACGACTGCATATTACGATGTGATTATTATGATATGCTTTATTTTGTGGTTCAATGAGCTGTCTGCGTTTTGGGTGGCAACTTTGACGGCTTAGGGAAATCTGTTGCCATTTCAGCCACCGACGATGTTCGATGAATATTTTGTGCAAATAGCTGTGAAGAGCCAAAGTCGCCGCTAATTGAGACAAACGCGGGACTCTTTGTGGCCTTAACAGCCATGGCAACGGGACTCCACGTCCGAACTCCGCTTCCAAACCTAATCTCATAAGTGTACGTGCGTTAGTCATGCGCCGGCATTCTCCCCTTTTGGCCCGAATGCTTGGCCATAAATTCAGCTGCTTCTATGCCATTGTTTCGGAGCTGCCTTCTGTGCAATTTTTCAAGCGCGTCCTGGCCATGTGTGTCCTTTGGCCGATTCCTCAGTGCTGCGTGTGCTGTAAATTCTCCTGCTGACTGACCTTTCTGACTCCTGACTCCTGGCAGTGGGAGGTCAGTGCTGGTAAGTTTATTAATTGCGCTTGTTTATCGTCTAGTTAAAGTGTTTCTTTCTTCCTTCGTTCTTGGGTCCTTCTTGCTGGGTCCTTTTTGAGGGTAAATGTAGTTTGACTTCTAGCGGAGTTTTTGCTGGGTATAATAATTTTATTCAGAAAGTTGATGTAATAAACATTTCCATGAAATATTTATTTAAATTTATATTTAAACATTATATATTTTCCTACATTAAGGGTATTTAAAACCCTTTAAAACTAGTCCACAATTTTCCATCTGCTTCCCAGCTCTTAGATAATTTAAAAGAAATGGCGTGACTGGCTGGTATTTTTTTCAACCCAAAGACTTATGATGGTGGCAGAAATACTTGGCATAATTGCAGGATTAGCGCTATAACTTTGACTCTAGCGCAGTCCTTTTTCAATTAGCCCTAAGTAAAAAATCCTTTAATCAGTACTTGGCAAATTGCATATACCCTAAAGTGATTGCCCAGCAATTTTGGTCAGGAAATTTTCAATTGGCCATAATTTCAGCCCGAATTGCATGTCCTGTCGTTCAGCAATTTGAATATTTGACGACAATCGTTGCCAAAGTCCTGGTTATTATTTTTTCCTGTCCTTTTTGAGGGCAAAAAGTAGAAAAGTTACAGTTTTCTATTTACGAAGAAATTAGTGATAATTATTTGATGGGAAGAAGGGGTTCTGACGAATAAGTATATAAGTAGAAAGAAAGTTTAAAGCTTAAATTTAAAATATTTAAAAAAACTTGCCGAAGGATATATTTATTTCTTTTAATGACCCCTGTGTTTACTCCCAGTTCCCTGCTATATATCCCAGATATTATCCCCGAAAGCACGTAAAATATTAATGAAAATCATTCACTTACCGAAAAAAGAGGACTCTTTCCGTAAACTTCCCAACACGGATCACGTTATCGATAAGTTAATGCGCCATCTGCTCCGTAGAAGCCACAAAAGGCAGTCGAATGGTAAACAAAGGCAGGGAAAACTTGCTGACATTTAAATAAATTGTTTAACATTAGCCGAGTCTGGCTGACAAACTAAACAGATGAGAATTGGGGAAAATCCTAATACCGGGGGTAGGGCAAACAATGAGGGCGGCGTACACAGACACACATGGAAAATGGCAAAGAAATTGCTGCAAATCAAATTTGATAAACACAAAAAACAGACACTGGGCGACCCAAAAAACAAACACAAAAGAAATGAGGGGAAAAGTGACAGGAAAAAATGGGAAAGTGTGCCGAAAATGACAGGATGCCAGAAAAGGACGACAACGAAATCATCGAGAGCGATGGGCGGCGGATGGCCAGCCGGAAAAATGTTTTATTGCTGCCATAATTTTGAGTGATAAGTGACGAAAAACAGCCGCGTGGAAAATCAATCGATGAGAGCCCGTAAAAAACTCTGCCATGGGATTATTTATGCATCATTTTTCCCATCCGCCGATACGTTTATGCTACAAGTTAATGGGCTAACGTTTAATAAAGATTGATCGATATTGGGATAAGGTTAAGTTAAGTTTTTGGTTAGTTTTTTTTTGGAGGAAAATGATATAAATAAGGGGAGGAATTGGTAAATACTTGATGAAGATGTAGTGGTAAACATTTATTTGAAATCCGACAAGAATACGAAGAAACTTGTATTGAAATATACGATTTTTAGTTACTAAAATCTTACCAAAAATTAAATCTCAAAGTGGTCAGTAGTCCCTTTTTATAGGTGTTTTCTCACTCTGCCATCTCTTGTTTCAATTCCCGTTTTCTTTCCCAAATAAAAGACAACTTTGCTGCGTCACAGCGTATCAATAAAATATTTTCTCATGCCCGCCCTAAAAAGTCAACCAAAATTTGGCATCCTTTAACCCTAATTTATGCGCGCGAAAGTGACAATTGACGAACTCCTAAAGAAGAACAGACTCTACCGACTTCCTCCCCTTTCCGCTGTGGTAATAAAAATATCCAAGTAAAGTCTCTTTATTAGCCTACCGTAAACCCTTTCCTTTTGCTCCTTTTGTTTGCCAAAAATAAAGGAAAAAAGGCAAAGTACAAATAGCAGGCGATGGGCAGCAACTTGTTACATTTGTCATGCGATAATGTCAATTTTGACAGCTGCGCAAAAGGATTCTCATTCCTTGGCTGCGCCTGCGCAAGGATCTCGGAATTCGGAGGTTTTTGTTTCGTTTTACGATCGCTCAGGGCAACTTTGTTGTTAATTTGACGCGCTCTGTGACAATTTGAGTGCTCGGATCTGCCTGTTTCCCTTTTTTGGCTATTATGGAAATAATTTTGTTTTAGTTTTTATTGGCAGTTTAGCGGAACAAAAGGCTGCTGTTGACTCTTTTTATTAGGCGGACCCAAGGACTGGCAATTATTTACACTAATCAGGCAGTCGGCTTTCAAGGTGTCGTCCTCCTGGCCAATATATATCCTCACATGCAACCCTCCTTTGTCTCGTCTGTTGCGTATTTTGACAATGTGCCTACAGATTCCTTTGTGTGCTCCCATTGTCCTTCTAAGGTTTTCTCTCCTGGGCCCATAAAATTCGCAACAAAGTCAATTTCGAAGGATTTCTGTGGATCCTAGGTAGCGGAAAGTGTGTTTCTGTAAAATGATTCGTTATGGTTATCCTATTGCTCCTTGGGAGGCTGCACCGCAGATTTACTATGGTTTGTTGATGTCCCGTTTTGGGAAATGAAATTGTCGGTTATCCTTATGAGCGGAACGAAAGGGGATTTTGGGTAAGAAAATTTTAAGAAATCTAAGAAAAATGTTTTCTTTGTAGAGAAAATATTAAGTAATATTTCAGCGAATAAATTGTGTCTTAGGGACACACCTTGCCTCATTTTAATAACAATCTAGAATCTAGATCATTCTCTGATGAAAACACTTCAAAAATATACATTATTACACTCAAATACTTAAGATGATTTACTCCATCTAAACAATAGGCATTGCCCAACGCTTATTTATGATGATTACAAAGATTACATTCATCAGGCCTGAGACATTTCTCCCTGGTAGGTGCCTCCTCCTCCTCCCCTCCCTGTGCACACACAATATTTAATTAAAAGCAAATGTTTTTGGTTGATTTTATGCCCGAAATAAACTTGAGCGCAACCTAAGCAAATAACAACATTGCAATGGCCATTTATCACCGACGGCATGGGGCTAATCCTTTTTGGCCAACTAACTTGCACCGTATATCATGTTTTATGGGCCGGCTAAGCAACTGACGCTAAGCTTTTACATGGAATGCCGGGGTGACTCCGTGTCCCGGCTCCTTTGTAAATAACTCATCGATGCGTGTTGGGCAACTGTTACCGAGTATTTTACACCCAGACCCCAAGTCGTCGTTATGTCTACAGACAAATTGCCATAACCATAATGGCAAGCGGCCTGCTGAGGGGATACTTCTTCTCCTGTGACCCCATAAAAAGATGATTTCATAGACATTTACTCGGCGAATATGAAAAAATAATAGTAACAATAATAATAATAATAATACAACATAATAATCATAACCATAATTGTTATATTGATGGAATGTTACGAGATGACACTGTCTACGCACTATTTCTGGTTTATGGCCAGAGATATTTGTAGTGTGTATAGGAACTTTCAATATTCCCAGGCAAGTTCCTGATGTCTGGCTCACATCGTAAAGAAAACAAACGTAATAATTATGCTAAAAATTATATAGCACTTCTCACCCCGAACAAGAGGAGTCCATCTCCTTTTCGTCTCTTTGTTTGCCAGCCGCTAATCTGCAGATTTATATGCAGGGAAGTTGTTCAATAAAATCGTCTAAACCAGATCATAAACAAGGATATTTTATGCCCAGATCCCTGCCCATTTTCTTCAGTCCAGAGGATTAAATCCTGCGTATGACTGACCACTGTCTTAACTACTGGCCAGTGGAAATTGTCTTTTGTTTCTGGTCTTTTTGCGACTCGAAAAAGTTGGCACGTCTTTTGGTGAAGAAGTTGAGGGGAAATATTGAGAAAATTAAGTCTTTAGCTGGAAAGAAATATTTAAAAAAATATTTAGATTGAGCCTAAGTAATATTTTTTTCATTGATAAAACTACGTTCTTTGTTGTATATTTATTTGTACATAGCTCCTTTCTAATCGTAAGAATTCCCCCCTCCAGGGACATGTGTTACTTTCCATGATTGCTCTCAACTCATTAACTTTTCCTGCTTCACTCAATCCTATCAGAGATCTGCCAAAGTGCTCGGGTCATAATCGTACTGCCAAAATATTCCGGGAACCCATCAGGACCCATCATAGTCATCATCATCATCGGAAGCTCCTGCAAGATGCCAATCGAAAATAAACAGATACAGAGAGACTGAGGCCGGGCCCTCATCTTATAAACATGTCAAAAAGGACACTTAAGGCAAATGCGTTCAAATGATAATTACGCAAGACAAAGGCAAGATGAGGAACTCTCCCAAGACAGAGGAATAAAGCAGATGAAGTGGCAACAACTATTACAACGCACTTGGAACGGCAAGGATCCGATTCGGAATCCCAATCCGAATCCGCCTCGCTAGTTGTCCATGGAGGCAATAACACTAAAAACTTACGACCAACCAACAACTTTCGGGCGAAAAGAAATGCTGGCCAAAAACAAAAGCGCAAAACTTTCGCCCCCAGAAAACATAAAGCCAACTGTAAGCATTCATGAGGATTTAAACGTTTATTTATAAGTGGAGTTGGGTGGAGGCAGGACTCTTTCTGGGGGAGGTCCTGGCTTCCAGGACAGAGTTCAACACTTCATTGAATTGAAGTGGGCTAAGGATTCCGCTCACTTCAAGTTGATAAAATCAATGGATGCGTTGTTAGCCGATGATTACAACACTCTTCTGCGGCTTACAGTCTGTGCAGACACTTAATTAATATTATTTATCTGGACCATGGCCGTCTCTCATTTTTCCTATCTCTAAAAAGGAGTCTATTGCCCAATCCCCCTGCAGTTCGAGAGGCTTTCATATATCCTTATCCCATATCCCATGCATGAGCACACATTTGTTTGTCTTTCATTGCTTTTGGTATTTGCTAACTGGACTCTGGTACTCATTGGTAGAAGAGGGAATAAGGGTATGATGGGTTAAGGAGACGCTTAATTAATTATATTCTTCTACGATTTAGTTGGAAGAAAATTAATTTTATTAACATTTATTAAATGGTTTTTTTTTTTTAA
>JAEIIJ010003045.1:0-12263 GCA_018904815.1 Drosophila ogumai
GATTTAATTAATTTGCATTTTAATTAATTTTGATTTAATTACCTTTTTCTGTTTCCAGGCAAGACCCAGCCGCTTCTGACAAATGATCAGCTCATCGAGTCTCTGGAGCACACAAACTCCTACTGCCTGCAGGGCATCAAGAGTAATCAGAAGACTGGCAGCGAGGCGGAGGCTAATGAAATGCGTGTGGAGGAACTGCCTGGTTTAGAGGCTGTTGTGGGGGTGCTCGAGGAGGTTCTTATGTGGCCATCAAGGGTAAGTCATTACAACAGCAGAACTAATATTATTAGTAGTATTATGAGAACTACTTGATTGGATTTCTCCTAAATCACATTTGGGAGGTTTAAATATTTATTCTATTTATTTTTATTTTATTTTCTCGCATATCTCTTAATGTTCTTTCTCCATTCCCTTACAGTATCCCACAATTTTCAATGCTTCACCTCTGCGCAACCAGGCCGGAGTGCTCCTCTACGGACCTCCTGGCACTGGCAAGACCTACCTAGTTTCTCAGTTGGCCACCTCCTGGAACCTGCGCATTATTTCCGTGAAAGGACCCGAACTGCTGGCCAAATATATTGGCCAAAGCGAGGAGAATGTACGGAACCTGTTCAATCGCGCCCGCAGTGCTCGGCCATGTGTGCTCTTCTTCGATGAGTTTGACAGCTTGGCCCCGAAGCGTGGTCATGACTCCACAGGTGTTACGGATCGGGTGGTCAACCAATTGCTCACCGAACTAGATGGCGTGGAGGGACTCCAAGGCGTCACTGTGATTGCTGCCACCTCGAGACCGGAACTGTTGGATCCTGCGCTCCTACGATCCGGACGCATTGATCGCCTGGTGGAGTGTCCACTGCCGGATGCCGTGGCCCGGGTGCGCATATTAGAGGCCCTCAGCTCCACTTTAAGCCTGGATGAGTGCGTGGACTTTGAGTGGTTTGCGGGAAGGACAGCAAACTATACCGGCGCGGATCTTCAGAGCATTCTGACCTCGGCGAACATGGCGGCAGTTAAGGAGGCTCTGGCTCAATTCGGACACGAGGTGAGTCGATCTTTTCACTGCCGGAAACGGTTTTAAGTTATATGGCAAGTTCTTGGTAACCAGAGTGGGACCTGTTAGCCCTTCCGTTGTTTGGATTTCGCTTTTCGTTCTTTGGTTTTTTGTTCCCATCACAACAGCAAGTGCAAGAAAAATGCATTTAACTATTTTTGGGTAGTTTACGTGCCTGGCATCTGGATCAGTATCTGGGGGTATCTATGCGGGAGCCACTTCCAGCCGCTGGGATTTTGTTTTTTTTTAGATATCAGTCACGTAACGGATATTTCCTTATTGATATGCGATTACCGCGCATGCGCACGTACTGCAGGCACAGGCACCCCGCCACTAAGACAATGGAAACATTTTCTTTTGCATAAATTAAGCCGCCAAGCAAACAAACAGAAAACGAGCGAGGGATAGCAGATAATAAAGAATTTCAACGAGTCGATGCCACCGCAAACATGCTTAGAATAAAACCAACAAGAAGAGCCAGCAGCGACAACAATAAAAAGAAAGGAAACCCGCTGAGGGAAACTAAGTACAAGCGAAAACAATTGCAACATGCGGGAGGGACAGACCAAGACCAAGACCACCTCGAACAGGTAGCTAAATCCGAGCCCGAACCCTGGCTAAGGATCCGAGCAAACACTTTTTACCGAGCTCTCGGATCGGTTTGAATCGGCTTCGATCGGCCGGCAATCGGGCAATCGTTCGGTTTATAGCTGAAAAAGTTTCTTCCGTTCGATCGTTACTGTCAGTTAGTTGTTTGCGCACTTTCAAGCCAATCGGTTGGCTTCGCTCGGTTCCTTCCACAAAACTTTACGGATTACGGTTGGTGCGACGGAAGTGGACCCTTCCCTCCCCTTCTCTCTCTCTCTATGTTTCTCTCTTGTGCCTCTGGAAAGGGAAATAAAAGTTGGCAACGAAGCGGAAACGCCTTAAAACGCCTAAAAAAATTAAAACGATTTTTATCCAAAACTCCATCGTCGATTGACAGCGAAGTAAACACAACCAACTAAATATTGTGACAATATTCTTTGCGGTCTTAACTCGACGCCCCCCACCAGCTCCTCGCAAATAAAAGACAAAGAACGTGATTTCTTTGTCAAAGATTTTTGGGTTGTGGCGTGGAAGGAAACAATTATACATACGTATTTCCATCGGGGCTGACATGCAGCCGTAAAACAAAAAAATAAGGGAAATAAATTTAATTTTAAAGACAGAAATGTTCCAGCAGTCAAATAAATACAAATCCTGTCAAGTGCAGCAAAAAGTTTAAAATAAAAACGAAAGATCAACATAAAAAGGGGAACCGGAGAAGTCAAAATATTAAAAATCAGTTGAAATCAGTGGTGGTCAAAGAAATTCAATGTTAGAATTATCGAAAAGAAAAGTCTTTTATAATATATCAAAAATAATATATCGCCCAATACTAAAATATTAAAAAATATTGCATTTAACGTTAAAAATATTCCTCATCATTACTTCATTTTCTTTTCCGCCGATTCGTTTGATACACAAAAAAAAAAAAATGTATTTATCGCTCATATATCACAAATATATCGAAATTATCGTGTAATATTGCTACAGTAACAATATTTTCAGACTGCAAATGTCGATTTAGACTCTAAATTTCTTTCTGTTACAAGACTACTGATTCCAATGCAGATAATAAATTCAATCACATATAAAAAGGAATAAGAATATTAATGAATGAATAATATATATATTAATACAATAATATAAAAACCTATAATCTATAATAACGTAAAATTCCATTTATAAAAATAATATCACCTCACAAAAAGGTCGTACAAAATCAATTACTATTTCTTAAACCTATATTAAAACACCCCAAATACCCTGACCATAAAAAAATTACTCGAAATAAAAAAAAATAATTTCATTAATAATATGCAGAATGTCAAGTGCCGCATTCGCCCAGTAATTCCGTTCTCAAAATAGCTCAGAGACCAAGTTGAAATGTCAAATCGGGTATGCTAAAGATTCATTCGCTCGATAATAATTCACCAGATAAAAAGGTGTGAGTTAAACGCTTTTGGCCATGTGCGCGCACCCGCTGGCTTCAAATCGAATAATATTGAACGATTGACAAACGGAGAAAAAAAATATAGAAAAAAGAAAAATAATACATACTTCAAATACAGCGATCGACTCGTATTTGGCAACAACTGAGAAAAAAGGAATTGAATAAATTAAAACCTGCGACGCGTGTGCATACATATATCGGGCCTGAAGTCAAGCCGCTAAAGCAACCATAAAACAACAACAACAATAGCAACAATTACTAGTAGCAACAACAACAATGACAATCACAACGGTTGTCGCATGCCTTACAAACAATAAAATAAATTTCATTAACGGCACAGTGGTTTGATAATGTTTTAGTTATTCGAGGAAATGCAAAGCTAATAAGAAATAATTTTATAGATATGTTTAATAGAATAGATTTTAAAATTATATTTATTAGCTAAGGATTTGTTTAATTTAATGCAGTCTTCCAAATGTTTGAAGTAATAATTCTATTGTTTTATTTTACTTGTTTTATCAGTTAAAAATAAGCTAAACTTTCCGAAATACTGGTATTCAAGTTGCTAATACATTTTGGGATTTACCCTAGACTTGCATATCATCGTTAATCATTAAACTGGATAAGTAAATATACATATATTTTTTGTTTAGCTCGGTCAAGACTTGTTGACAAGTCCAGGCTTATACCCTTAAAAATTTAAATACACTTAATAAAAGTCAGTGGGCGGAAAACATATTTCACAGTAAACTTTCTATGGAAGTCTAATTATGGCTTTTAAAGTTTTTTATTAATTGGTTACTTGTTAGGTTAAAGTTTTAACTCAAATTCATCACTTTAACTCAATTATAGGCTACTAAATTAATTGACTTGCTTTTTTAGAGTATATCAAACTGCCTTAAGGTGTTATTTTATTTTTAGCTTAATCATTTGGGTATTTCTTGATTTGCGGCTGCAATTCGTTAGTGCATTTTTTGTTTGCTTTGCGGTTAAAAATAACTAAACAGTGTCAAGCCCCACTGTAACAAATGATTTCAACCGATTTGAGTTCGGTTTTCTAACTGTACGGCTTTTGTTGAATGGAAAAACGCATTTGGCGAATGTCGAATATAGACAACTTATAGTGGAGATCCCCCTTTCGGGAGTGGAACGCCAATGGGGAGTGGGTGGCAACGAGTGTGTCCGGCAATTCAGTGGCTACGACCACGTCTTCGAGCTCATTACGGAGGCAAGGCACACACATCTGCCTCTTTTTTTTCTCCTTCGAATTTTTGCATATTGGTGCGGGGCAGTTTCTTGGCTGGGCTGTGTGCCGTGTTGGCAATAAAATATTAAACAATAATAATAAATAAACAGAAACGAGAGAGAAACAGAGTTTTGGCAATACACTTCGATTATACAGTTGCGGTCAAAAAAAAGAGCACGCCTAAACAATTTTCTATGAGAATTCTGATAGGATCATTCAATATATATTAATTAATATTCATTAATTTAATAAAAATTCAGTCTATTGTACTCGGGTTTGATTTTATAGCTTTTCATGCAATTTTAGTATTAAATATTTAAATGTTAATATGTATTATCAGGGCTGTCCCAATAATGTATTAAAAGTATGAATATAACAACACTACAGATTTCTGTTGTATTTTAATATCATGTTTGTTATAATTTTCGTCAGCTTGCAACGCGGTGATGAAGTAATTTCCCACTTAATGACATATATATTCTTTATCAGCATCTGAGATTCTTTTTAGACTACATGAAAGAAAGTATACAAATTTGTTTAAAATTGTATAAGGTTAAAAGCACATTCTCTTTCTATAAAAAGTTAAAATTTAAATTTACTTCACTCTTTTCTAAAAGAACTACAGTAGTGTAACCATTCAATTTAAGTCCAAACCGTGCCCCAATTTTGACCGCAACTGTATATCCATACTCGCATTCAACCCAACCAGATACAATCACTTGGCTGCTGTTGAATTCAAAGAGAATCCACTTGAGCCATGGCAAAAGTGCCGATCACGCTGATGATCATTGCGCTCGTTTCGGCGTCTCCAGACCTGGGCTGCGACTTTGCCCATCACAGCTGCCGCATCGATGTCACCGCGGAAAACAGTCTCCAGCAACGTCACATTCCCGCCGACATGGACATCACGCTGCAGTGCATCCGACCCACGGCCAAATGGTTCTTCCAGGATAAGTTTCAGTCCAGGGCCACTGTCCTCCAATTGGAACGAGCTCAATCTTGGAGGTCGGGAAACTACGGCTGCTTGGATGGCCAAAACAGATGGTTCAATGTCTCCTTGATAATTGGCTACAAGGAGGCAGGAGGCAATGATATAGCCAGCTTTGCCAATGTGGAGACTGCCCAGAGGATACCTCAGTCGGATCTCTTCTTTCAACCGCTGAATGCGAATGCCTCGCTGAGATTGCTGCAACCACTTCCGGAATTTGTGCAACGCACTGCTGGCGGTCTCTTCCAGCTAAGCTGTACTCCCAAGGATCCGGAGGCAACGGGAGTGAATATATCCTGGCTGCACAATGACAAGCAAATTCTGGGTGGCCGCGGCAGAATCAAGATCAAAAGGTGGTCTTTGACTGTGGGGCAACTACAGCCGGATGATGCGGGAAGCTATCGCTGTGAGTTGTGTGTGGAGCAGGAATGCCTGAAGAGTAATCCCACCCTTCTAGAGGTGGTCAGCAGAAGTCACAGAGCTCCAGTTTTGATGCCCGGATATCCACAAAACGCCAGCGTTGCTCTTGAGGAAAATGTAAGCTTCCAGTGTCGTCTGGAGGACTCTCCGCTGGAGCCAAAGATAACCTGGCTACATCAGGAAAGCGGTGTTAACATCGAGGAGGTACTGCAGCTACTGAAGCAGCAATCCCAGCTCCCTAAAGGCTTTGAGCCCATGTTGACGCAAAAGGATGAGCCACAGGTGCTTCGTCTGGGAAATGTATTAATGGTGGACTCTGGCTGGTACATCTGCATAGCCGAGAATCATATCGGACGCACTGTTGGCGCCGCCTATCTGGAACTGTACAGCCCCAAAGACACCACAACTGCTCGTGTCTACACCAGCAGCACAGTGGGCACACCCACCCCACCGGTCATTGTTCCAGAAGACACTGACGACGAGGCGGACAATGCAGCGGGGGAAGCAGCTGCCGGCGAGGGTCCACCCGTATTTAAAAAGGATTTGAAACGACTTCAGCACACTGTGGCTGGTAACACCATGACCCTGGCGTGTCCCGTTGCCGGCAAGCCTAACATCACTTGGACCAAAGACAAGAATCCCCTAAATCGGGAAATCGGCGTTTATGTAAAAAAGAACTATATCCTGCGCTTTGTGGAGGCCACCAGCGCGGATTCGGGAAAATATACTTGTGAAGTCTGCAACTCTTACGGTTGCATTTCCTTCGACTTTGACGTTTTGGTCAACGAGCGCACTCGATCCTCGCCCATCATTGTGGTGCCGCAGAACCAAACGGTGATGGTGAACGGAAGCCTGGACATCAAGTGCACCGTGCTCTCCGATCTGCATCCCACTGCAAGATGGGAACGCGCTGTTCTAAGGAACGACTCCTTGGGAGGCTCTAGGCGAGTGGAGTTTGTCCGTCTCAACTTTACTGTTACAAACAACTCAGTTGTTTTGGAGCTGCGCAATGTGACCCACGAGCAGGAAGGCTGGTACACCTGCGTGGCTATGAACACGCTGGGTAGCAGCAACTCCAGTGTCTACCTGAGGGTTAGGAATCCTCTGCCACCTTTGGAGATCTACGCCCTGCTGCATGCCAATCCCATGGGTTTTACCCTCGCAGCCATTATTGTGGTGGCTCTGTTTCTCCTGGGCAGTGCCTTTATAACAATCATGCTCCGCCGAATGAGGAGGGAGAAGCTTTTGAAGCTACGCATCGAGACAGTGCATCAGTGGACCAAGAAAGTGATCATCTATCGCCCAGCCGGGGAAGAGGGCAGCACCTGTAACTCCGGCGACCTCCAAATGCCAGTCATCAAGATCGAAAAGCAACGCACCACCGTGTCGACAACGGGCTCGGGAGGAGCTGATCCCGCCCAGGCTTTCAACGAGTACGAGTTCCCGCTGGACTCCAACTGGGAGATACCCAGGCAGCAGCTCTGCTTGGGCTCGATCTTGGGCGAGGGCGCCTTTGGCCGCGTGGTAATGGCAGAGGCGGAGGGGCTGCCTCGAAGTCCCCAGCTGGCCGAGACCATTGTGGCCGTTAAAATGGTCAAGGATGAGCACACGGACACGGACATGGCCAGCTTGGTGCGGGAGATGGAGGTGATGAAGATGATAGGCAAGCACATCAACATTATAAACCTGCTGGGCTGCTGCAGTCAAGGTGGACCGCTGTGGGTGATAGTAGAGTATGCGCCCCATGGCAACCTCAAGGATTTCCTCAAACAAAATCGACCGGGAGCTCCGCAAAGGCGGAGTGACAGCGATGGCTACTTGGATGACAAGCCGTTGATACCAGCGCAAGAGCTTGGGGAGAAGGAGCTTACGAAATTTGCTTTTCAAATTGCTCGGGGAATGGAGTATCTGGCTTCTCGAAGGGTATGTCTCTAACTTGGTTTTGAAATAATGATACTCTTTGGCAGAGAAGGAGCTTGTAGAATTTGTAATATATATTCATAAAGTCTTCGCCAGATATAATTAATTTATTAATGATAAAGATTATTTCCTTTGCTTCCTTACACTGGGGAAATCAGCAAATTATAAAATTAAATTGATAAAGATAAATTTTTGAATAACTACAAAAAATCTTACTGAAACAAAATTTTTGTTGTGATATATATTTGAAAATTTCTACTAGAAACATAAATATATATCTATACATCTTTTTCTCTGCCAATTAGTAATAATTAAATAAAAAAAGAAGCATCTGTGAAGAAGGAGAATCACCTTAAACTTCCCACAACTCCTTTCCAGTGCATCCATCGCGACTTGGCGGCTCGCAATGTGCTCGTCAGCGATGGCTATGTAATGAAAATCGCTGACTTTGGCCTGGCTAGGGATATCCAGGATACGGAGTACTACCGAAAGAACACCAATGGCCGGCTGCCTATTAAATGGATGGCACCAGAGTCTCTGCAGGAGAAGAAATACGACTCACAGAGCGACGTTTGGAGCTACGGGGTGCTGCTTTGGGAGATCATGACTTACGGAGAACAGCCATATCCTCAAATTCTGTCCGCCGAAGAGCTCTACAGCTACCTAATCACGGGCCAGCGCATGGAGAAGCCGCCGAAGTGTTCCCTCAACATTTATGTGGTGATGCGTCAGTGCTGGCACTTTGAGCCCTGTGCACGGCCCACATTCACGGAGCTGGTGGAGAGCTTCGACGGGATCCTGCAGCAGGCGAGCAGCAACCCGAACGATGCCTATTTGGATCTCTCGATGCCCATGCTGGAGACACCGCCCTCATCGGGGGATGAGGATGACGGCTCCTACAGCGAAACATTCCGAGAGACCTCTCCGCTTAGATACCACTATACCTATAAGTTTAATTAGTCCCTAGATCTAGGCCACCAAGAACTTCCAACGAGTCTAAGCAATCCCATCGAAAAATCGCTAAGCTTTAATATTTCATTCATTTTTTACCAACCCAGAAATTGCCAAAGAAAATCTCGCTGAGGCAGAAACACCTGATCGAGTCCTTTCAAACCACAAGACCGTCCCTTAGCGCTTCCGATGTGGCCAAATATCAAAGAACGTAAGTGGTTCTTTGTATTTTTTTTTTGTTTTTTTATATAAATATTTATTAAATATTCTAGGTATGCTCGCTTTACCAACAAGGAGAAGACCTCCAGGGAGTTTGTAGCCAAACGCGCAACTTTGGCTTAAGACAAAGACTTAATAAGCTTAGCATTATCATTATCTTTAGATTTACTTTTAATATTTGTAACTGTGCATCGGTCACGTTTTGTTAGAAGGCGTTTGGCTTTGGGTTTTGTATATTTCATATTATTGTTGAGCCAATAAAAATGAATTTTGTTTTAATAATTTTGTAATGCTTTTTATCTCAGAATCGTTTAGAACCATTCAAAATGTTGACACGATTTAGTGGCGGTAAAAATTAAAAAAAAAGCTTGTTTTTATTGTATATGAGTAGTTCCTTATATTATTTGCAGTTTATGCTCTTTTTTAAGTTAAAAAGTCTAGGAAAATCATAAGAGAAATGCTTTATCATAAATTGTAATCATTTTCGTTAGGTTCGTTTCTTTTCGTTTAAAAATCGTGGCCTCCCCGCATATATCAATTCCAATTCTTATCTGCAAACACCAAGGCAACCTTTGGATGAGATCGGAATATAGCATTATATTGCATATTGTTTATATTTTATAAACAAAAGCAGCTCCAAGTCATGGTTCAGTCTGCTTCGAAATGTTAAGATTAACATTTGCCTGCCTTTGTTGTCTCCTACTCGGAGATGTAACAACAAGTTTTAGCAATCATTGGAAACTGCCAGCCCTTCGGAGTCATCTGGGGTCATCAGAGTCTCTAACTCCACCTACCAATTGGCAGATGCGTCAAAGGTTCCTTTTGGATTTGCTGCTTCAAGTGCAGAAGCCTTTGCTTCATCAGGAGCTCGTTGAAATGGGCAGTCAACTTAATGAAGATCCCAAAGAATATAAAGAAGTTTGTAATTAATCTTAATATATTTAAAAACAAATAACCTTATTAATTTCTTAAAGGGTTCCTGGAGTTTGATAAAGGAGTTTTTAGGTCTTGTTCATCAAAATCAAGTGCCAAGACCCTTTACCATTTACAATCAACTGGATGAGGAAATGCCACAGAACTTGTTGGGAGTTTATCGCTTCTTGGTCCTGGCCAAAGACTGGACTTCCTTTCAACAAAACGCCTGTTATGCCAGAATACACTTCCATCCTATACTCTTTGTGAATGCCCTGCAAATAGCAGTGGGGGAGAGAGAGGATGCCAAGGATCTCAAACTGCCAGCCATGTTTGAGGTGCTGCCTCAACTCTACTTTGAAAAGGAGGTGATTCTGGCGGCCCAAGAAATTGCCTGGCATCAGTTGACACCCATTAGATTGGTGACACCCAAGCGCAGTTGGAAGCATATATTTCTGAGGTATCTAAGTCCCAGAGAGCCGGCGGAGGTGGAGGAGGAGCCCATGTCATCCGATCCTTTGATCATAGACAACATCAGAGACTTGGCTTATCTCAGCTTGGATTTGGAACTAAATTCGCATTGGAACAAACTGATAAATCAACTGGTTATTTCCCTTGAGGAAGCTAAAGAGGGAATACAGCATCAGGACATTATAGATGGGGATCGCCTCATGGCCTTTCGAGGCCTTGGAGATGAAGAGACCTACAGAAGACAGTTGGCAATGGGAGCACACTCTCACAACTCCCAAAAATATCTCTACAATTTAAAGCAATTTGTGGCTGCCTTGCATATGGAAGACTTGGCTACGGACAAAAGATCTATAGAAGTAATTGATCAGCCTTTAATGACCACTGGCGGAGTTCCTTACCAAAGCACCACCTTGGATACCGAAGCCATTAGGCGGATCTTAGACTTGATCTTGGAGGATCTGAAAAATCAAATTGACGAAGTGGTTAGTCATAATAAGGATTATGTTGAGAACACATTAATAGCTGAAAAAATAATAGCAAATAATTATCTCAGTATTTGCCGTCATCTGAGCTTGCCCATCAATGGTTATAAAGTAGATCAACCTAGTATGCTGAGTCTGGCCACAGCTAACCTTAGAGATCCCATCTACCGATCGCTGCTCTTTCGCTTAGAGGAAATAATAAGCAGTAATGACAAAGGAAATGTAACCAAAATAAAAGGAAAAGGGATACAGCCAACCATAAATAAAGTCACAGTTAGTACCTTGCTGACTTATGAGGAAGCCGTGTATATCGATCTCATCAACCTGATTGACCAGCAACTGCTTCAATCACAGCGTAACAATTTGCAGTTTCTCCGACGTCATCTTGTGGCCAGACAACGCCGCCTGAACCACGAACCTTTTAGCATTACCCTGGACATCGAAGCCCCTGCAGAAATGACTGTTCAAGCTAGAATATATCTGACTCAACCCAATCAATCCAGTCCCCACTTGCACCTAGACTCCTTTGTGTGTTCCCTAAAGGAAGGCTTTAATCAATTCGAACGTCTTTTCCCATCAGCCCTCACGGAACCCACTCTAAGCGAACTATATGAGGCCGATTATCCACCGACATCAGACAGTTCCAGGGGCTTCCCCACACACCTTCTTTTGCCCAGAGGGACTCCTGAAGGACTCAAACTTCAATTGTTTGTTGAACTCACAGCTTGGACTGGCTGGGAGCAGGAGAATGAGGAGGTGTCGTTGCCTGTGCTAACCAAAAGTTTGAAGGATGTGATAATCTTTCATCGCCAGGCCTAAAACTATTATGCGATAATATATGCTAAATGGCTAAACTTCTTAATTGAATGCTCTCTTGTGTGTATATGTACGTATGTTTGAATACCTTCGGAGTGGAATTCATACTAAAATAGATTTCAAAGCACAAAGTTAAAAATATATTGCAAAAAAAAAAACAGTTTTAAAATAAAATACAATTTGGAACAAAATATTTTTTTACAACTTTTTATTACTTTAGGTATTTGTTTAATATTTTCTGTTTAAATTCATAATTCTTGTCTGCAGTTTTATATTTAATCTATTTTTGAGTAATTTTTTTTTTAAATTTAAAATAAATATATTATTTTTAACTTTATTACAACACTCTTTTCAATTTAAAAGAAATAAACGTATCTATTCAACCTTCCCATTTGATCATTTATAATTTCTTTTGGCCACACACAGAAGCCTAGACGCATCCTTTTTCGAGAAAATCAAATGAAATGACTGACAAAATGGTAGAAAACAGGGAATGGGAAATTTCCCGCCCACAACTGAAACTTGAAAACGAACGAATACGGTTTATTATACGAATGCGATGACAACAAAAAGGCATAATAGTAAAATTAAATGTGTCTATTATGCCAGGCCAATACAAAGCAAACATAAAACCGCATTCCCTTACCAAGACAGGCAGAGACTTTACAATCATACCAAACACTGAAAAAAAGATTATGTAAAATATAATATAATAAATATTAAATATTAATACTATATATAAAATAATA